>JAIUZE010045561.1:0-195558 GCA_022085475.1 Heliosperma pusillum | reverse complement strand
CGTTATTAAATAATCGTATCATCATCACATTGACTAACCTTTTAGTCAAATACATCAACTAACCTTTTAGTCATTTAAAAAAGGCATCAATATGATTATTTTCTCAAATAATCACATCTCTCAAACACATCCTATAGGTGTGACTTTTAGGGATCAGTTGATCACCGCCATCTGAATGACAATAACGTCAAACTTATCTAGCAAGCCAACCGTTATCGATAAACGTTAATCAACTGATTATAATAGAAAGTATACCCTGTGAACCTTAGCTGTTATCACACTACCTGTGGAGGACACTAGCTCCAACAATAATACCCAACAACAACGAACGATTATCACGCTCAACTCGATTCCCAAAATAGCACTACAATAGCAAGCTCAATAAATGAAGCCATCAAGAGAGTACAATACCACCAACAGATTCATCCTAAGGTTTAAATCTCAATCCTATTCATGGTCAAAATCAACACGAAGCTAGCTAACAACTCAATTATCTCACCAGAGGAAAGATAATGTCACAATGAAACTGGAAACTGGAAACGATAGAAAATTTTGAGGGAAACACGAACGCGATAAGATCGGACGAAAATTAGAAGAATGCTAGAGGTAGGGAGCCAAAACCTAGAAATTGGATACATATAGCTATGAAGATAGCCAAGCAAAGGAAAAGATAAGAGAAAACATTTTCCTAGGAATCAGGTTTAGTAGGAACTTGCATGAAAGGAAATGGAAAGGGATAATGGTATGAGTAAAGGGTTTAAGGTTTAATCCACAAAATTTCTCCCTTCAAACTTAGGGTGATAGCAAAGCAACTCATCCCGATAACAAAGGTCATTCACAAGGGACCATCGTACCGCAAATCATCCAAGTAAGGTACACCTTGATTTAACAATCGATTACAACCTAATTCATCCATCCTTTCATTTAACACGGAATCCCAATAGCGGAATTGCAACTTAAGTATAGTAACATTCTCTAAATTCCAAAATTTGACACACTCTCAAAGGTTTCAAAACCGAAGGACTAACAAGGAATTCTTCATACTAAACAACTCCTATGGCCCACAAGGTAGAACACCAAACCAGAACGTCATCATCAACATCCTAAGGCATCACCAAAATGCTCATCTAATCAGATTCCACTCATGTCCATAGTCCTTAAGTAACATGGTTTAATCTATCATGACGACTTACTACCTCAACCAAGTCTCCGATACCATGATATAATATCATAATTTTAAATCCAATTATTATAGCCAAGTATTTTTCTACCAAGCATATACCTAAAGGTACACACTAGAAAATCACAAGAAGTCACTTAACCTCAAAAGTATTTCGCACCTCAAGATATCATTCAAAGCTTCTCATTTACACCAATTAGACCTATCATAAGCATGGTCTTCAAAACAATACTAAACTTTTAAGTCCAAAAGATTAAATTATTAATGAGTTAAGAAGTCCTAGCCAACTCGTTCAACCTTACACCATCGAATATCATGAACTATTCACACATGAGTCATGGCAAGCATTAAGCATTAAAATCATCGAACTTATCTTACCACCTTTCCTCAGAGATACAACCACTCAATACTATGGGGTGAACTTAGATCTACACCATTTTCCTCAAATCCCAAATTTATTCTATCAACACTAAGATTCCACAATCCAAAATTCTTCCGACCACGGTTTATACACTACAAACAAATGGGTATGGCATCCACAAAAATGTTACATGAGGAAGGTAAGAATACCAATGGTAAGACTGAGGAAACTATCAAGAGTAATTTCCAAGAGGCAAAACAAGTTGAAAGAGAAAGGAGCACCTAGATAGAAAGAGGAAAAAAGGGTACAATAAAGGCACAAGAGATCATCGATGAGGGAGAAGTACACCTCCAATAGGCTCGTCAATCTTCAATCTTCGGTAGAGGATACATCTTCTAGGTAACATATGATCCACCTCAAGACGGTAGATACAAACAAACATAGCACCACTCAACACAATCAACAAACAAGTTAGAACCTAACAAACATTAAGTACACCAAAGACTACCACCTTAGGTCCTTAAGTCTACCCACATCTCATTTATTATTTCAAGGTCAAGTAATTTAAGTTTAGGGTTCACATGTGTGCGTCGGGAGCGTCTTAGGCTCTGATACCAACTGTGACAACCCTCGCGAATGCGGAAATAAACCATAACAAGCATGTGATTTATATAGCGGAAATTACGATGTTTTTAAAGCTTTTTACATGCAAATAGAAAGGTACGAGGAATGTTAATAATTACAAACCAAAGTATAAAATACTACAAGAGACGTAGTCTCTCAAAATGTTATCCAACAACAAAGTTATTAGCAACTAGCTAAAAATCGTCTAGAGGTGTTTCATCCAGGCCAACGCCCGCTAGCTCACAGCCGAACCCAAAATACCACAAGCAAAAAGCCATACAATCAAGCAACCTGTTCATCCATGAAAACATGAACGCCACAGTCAGTGGGGAGTAACTCCGGGTTCTCTCAGCTATATCACATTAAACGTACATAAACGGAAATACAAAAGTAGAAGCATGCATATATAATATACATGTGAAATACGATAAGAATAGATAGGCAGTTCATTATATAAGGATATCGGTACATGAAGTACAAATGCATAACCATCATGCTATAGATAGACACGGGGAAGACACTCTTAGGCAACCATATACTCACTAGGGCTTGCATCTCACCGTTAGAAGCATAAGTTTGATAAGATTGAGACTCGACAAACAAACCATACTAAGTCATCCAAAGATCACGAATAAATCAATCATATGATCATCCAACCAAACGTACAATACGTTGACGACATCTCTCACGGTAAATGACACGCACTAGCACCGTGTCCCTGCAAGTATGGTTAAAAGGCATCCACGGGATAAAACATTGCCTTGAACGCATACACGATGCTACATTTTGTATATGTAGACTAATTTCCTCCTGGTAGGACGACGATATAAATACCAGGTCCTAGTCTAAACCTGGCCAGACTCTCGGAATAAACCATTTTCCGATTCGACAAGCGATGACATTTCGCATCCAAGACTCGGTCAATCATAGACGCCGAGTACCCCTAATTCCATCAACCTTCACGAAAAAGGCGGAAAAGAGCACAAGCCTTATAACAAGCGGTACGCTACATCCAATGACACCACCTCGCAAGTTTACAACATTTGACGGCTGGGTCGATCAACGCAAAGCGTTCGCCTCCCAACAACGTCGTCATATGCCTACTAACACATGCAATCAAGGAGTAAGGATACGCTCCCCGTTCCGACATTCCAGCCTTACGAACGTGGAGGTAGCCAAGGGAATGAGAGTATAAAGCACATAGAAAATTAGTGCTCAAACCGTAACATGTGTAAACCCGACTCAAAGTGGGACATATAAAAAACCTTCACAAAACATGTTATACAAGCGAAGGGATTATCATATATTCGAAACACTAATATTTAAAGTCAACTTAGAGAGTCAAACCCGGAAGTCAACAAAAGTCAAAGTCAAACCTGAGACCCGAGACCCGAGAAATGGGAGTGGGTTTCAAGCAAATCATCAATGCAAAAAGACCAAGTCCAAAGGGTCAAGGAAAGTCAAGGCGGAACTAGCATTCAAAGGGTCAACGAAAGTGAAGGTGCTCCATCAAGGGAAAAACTGGCAGCACGAAACGCTGCCGGCGTCCACAGGACGCTGCCAGCGTCACAATTTCACTAAGGCTTATCATAACACAAACATCATCTATCATCACACATCATCAATTCTCATATCAATTATCAAGTAACAACAACCATCATCAACAACACAATTCCTAAGATTACTAATCATATTCTAAATACGATTTCTAACATAGAAAACACATAAAACACGTAAATGATATCGAGTAACCCTTCACCGTTACCTTTATGCAACTTCAATCGATTTCTAAGTCTTCCTCCACTAGGTAGTAATCCTTATCGGAGTCTTGAAGGTCTCCACCTAAACAAAGACGACAAAAGATGAATATAATTCACCTTGAGAAAGACGGATAAATTGAAAAGCGAGAAAGACGGTAATTTTATTACCAATACGTTAGTAATTGGTAAAAATCGTCGAACAATTGTGTGCGTAATAGACCGTCGCGCCATTTAAAATTTCCGCCGCCGAAACCCGTCTCATATGCTTCACAAATCTGGTATTTGAGACAAACCTAAGCATGCCTAGACCCCATATTAAGTGCCTAGACAAAGCATGCAAAAGTGATGTTGCTAACCCTTTTTCTGTCCCCCTTGTGTCTTCATTTCCCCCTCCCCATGTCTCCCTTTTTCTTCCTTTCAAAACTCACATAATTAAACATTAAGACCTCATTTGAAACCACAAAAGCAAATCTGAAATTTCACTCATACACACAAAAATTAGAGAGAGGATAGAGGGAGAAAGAGAGGAAAGAAAAGGAAGAAGAAGAAGCTTGTTTAGGGGAAGATTTTGCCTAGCTTATGTTCTTCACCATGTAAGGAATATCCAAAATCATTTTATTTCTGTTTCAATATCTTCACAACACATATTCATATCTTTTTTAAACTATAAACTTCAACAAAAAAAGTCTCCATTCATACATGCATAGCTTGATTATGAACAGATTATTAATCGGACTTAAACTCGTTATTTCCATGGGAAATTAATATATGTTGTACCTTATGATGTTATTAAAATTCTCACAAAATTTCGTAGTCCTTGCCTGCACCTTTTTAAAATGCAAAATAGATTAGTAAAACTTGTTTATGGGTAGCTCGGGATTGCATGTCTCACTTTATGAGTTATAAAAGTATATCTATTGAATGATTTATTGTCTCATATTTTAACATGGTAATATCCTTTGACTTTAAAGCATGTTAGGCTCTAGAATCAACACATTTCATTCTGTTAAGATAGATTTATGCATTATTACTTTTGTTGTCTCAAAATCCAACACATTTTGGCAAAACATGATTTTGGGTATCTTAAAATCCGTTTTAGACTTAGACCTTCAAGGACTTAAAGTTAGTAGACTAATAGAGGAATCTACAAAAACTAACCACGCCTTAACATATGATGTTTTAAATTTATTATGATTTTTATAAGTTTGTTCAATAATCTGGAAAAAACGAGATTAATGAGTATAATAATTTTACTAGTGAAAACTTGTCATCTTCATAAAAGGCTTTTGAAATTATACTTATTAACATTTTTAAAATCCCATCTTTTAATATGTTAAACAACTAGGAAAATAGAGCACTTTAGACTTTCGAATCGTAGCATTTCGATTTGCTAAAAACATTTCCCACCTAATAACATATTCAGACTCGTTTTTGGACAGATTTTGTTAAACTGTAAATTAGTACAACTTAGAAACGGTTTTATGCTTTGCCTCTATGAATATTAAAGTTAGAGAACATCTCAAGGAATCCAACCCCACCAACCACTTATTAAAAGGATTAGTAACAAGAGAGATACGACAATTTAAAGTTTCTGTTTCCAACTGAAAAATTATGAAGGGTAGTTAGGTTAATATAACTTGCTTAATCCCATAGCATGTATTCTTATTGACTAAACCAAACAATAAATGAATTAATAAATCATTCATATACATTCTGGTCTTATGCAAAATCATATTTATAGACTATAGAGCGGGATGAGTTGGTTAACGGAACTTAACGTACATAATAGAAATCGTATAATTCATGTAATGTAAAACAAGAAAGTTAAGAACCGACTTAGATGCATTAGTAATCGATATTTTATACATATTGTAGACTCAGAATTTGTAGAAGAGGCGTTGTAACCGCTCCGTGAGCAACCTTGTGAGGTAAGGGAAAACATTAATCCGTACACTATTCCTGAACTATTGAGTATTGTTCTGAATATTGTAATATTTAATATACTTGTAATGATTGTTGTTATTGGTTGGAATTATTGTGATGAAATGAACATTGAAGATGATTGATGTTGTCCAATCTCTTGAAAATGGAGTCGCGTTTGAAATGAAATAAAGGACTTATGATTTTTCAGAGTTTTGAAAACCAAAACCGTTTGATCTTTTAAACAAGTTATGGAAATGTTTAATTTCAAGGAAATGGATTTAATTGTTTAGAAAGGTTTTGGTAGAGGGGTAGGTTGTCCCAAATGAGGGACCTCCTATACAGCGCTTTTGGTGGAAGTTAGTTGATCAAGACCCCGTCCTCTTATCATCCTCCTTGGGGTTGGCCCTTGGAGGGGTGTGCACACTCGAGATGTTTGGATGGTTTAGTACATGGTTTCGTGAACCCCGTCTTATCCGGACTAGGGCGAGGGGATCCTCTCTATACGGCCTCTATCCAAGTATACAAATGATGGAAACTTATCGAAAGAAATCTTTTCTTTCAAATGAAACTGTATTGGAAGAAATGTGGTTTTGAAAATGTTGGAAACTTATCGTAAGAAATGTTTTCTTTCAAATGGAAAAGGTATTGGAAGGAATGTGATTCGAAAAGTTTGGAAAAACTCATGATTTCTTCTTGACCATATGAAATACACATGTTGTTATTGAAAATTCTTATATCTCATACATTGTTTTAAAAATTTAATTCAAGTTATTATTCTACAACTTACCATTTTTTCTTTTCGGATTATTTACCTTACTCAACATTATTGTTGACCCTTTTTTTATTTTGTCCTTGATTGGACCTGCGATGACCACAAACTGTAAGAGCAGATCGTATGACAGGTACTTGTGGAAAGTAGAGTCGAGAACTCTTGGGGAGAGCGCGCTATCATGGAGTATTTGAAGTTTGAACTTTAAAAACATTTGATGGTTTTTGAGACTTATGAATTGGATTTGCTTCCGCTAAATTTGGAATGTAGTAATCAGATTTTATCACCTTGGTTTTTATTCATATGGACTTTTATCGTTTTTGCTTTAAATCATGGTTCTATTACCACATTTGATTACATTGTGGCACACCCATTATCCTGTTTTATATGAAATTGGAATTTTAAAAACTAAGAGGATATTGGGGGTGTTACAATATACGACCATGATAGATACCTACAAGGTTATGTCGAACGAGGAGAATGCTTTGGTTACCCGGTCGTCTTTTAGGCCATTGGTGGCAACTTAGATCGATATTCGAGAAAAATGGCTGCGAACCAATATGTCTCTTCTCCAGGCCTTGTTCAACCGTTTCTAGGACACCACCTTAACTTTCCATACATCTTTTGGGGAAGTCAGAGTTACTTTGGAGGATTTCGCGATGATCTCGGGTCTTCCTTTTCGTTCTGAGGTAATTAACTGGTCGGAGACTGTAATACTCCGTATTTTTAGTGTGGTACTCGGTCGAGTAGGTGGTACTCGACCGAGTGGACCGTTCCTTGTGTAATTTTTGTTTAAATTAGTAATTATTAGAAAGATGGTTATTGTATATATTATGCTAACCTTTTACTAATCAGTTTACAATCCCGAAAACCCTTCTAAACTTCCTCTCATCTTCTCCTCTATCTTTTTAATAATCTAAGAGAAAAAGTGAAGGATTGTGCTTCTATTAATTTAGGGCTTTTATTGATAAGTGAATATTTGTATGATTTTAATCCCCATTTTAGCTCGGTTTTGTATGTCATTTGTGCTTTGTTAAGCCATTTTATGAGCTAATGGCGTCTTCTAGGCGAATTCCATGTTTAAACATGTTTTGTAGGGAAAGTGACGTTTCTACGCCCTTTTTCTATATTTTCGAGCATTTGCCTAGAACCCGACGATTTGTGAAGCAAGCTTCACCAAGTCAAAGGCACTCCAAGAAGGTTCAATAATCAAAAAGGAAGAAGAAGTAAAGACTATTTCGCGGTCGTCAAAAGATCGATCAATTAGGCAAAGAAATCAACATTTTACCTCAAACCCTATCATCAAACCCGACTCAAAAGGTCAATGGGATAATGAAAGTCAAGTCAAATGCCAAGGGATGTGAAACGAAAGTCCAAGAACACTATATACCCGATCGGGTATGTGGTGAACCCGATCGGGTATGCATGACTCTACGCACCATCCCTTCATCTTCCTATTTTTTGTCCTATATGTTGAATGCATGGATTGTTTTGCAAGAAACCTAAGGCTATATAAGAGAGTATGCAGCCCACAACTCCTCACTTCTCTCTTTACATAACCCTAGATTAGTCTTAGAAAACCTAGCCTCCATTTTCCCTTAAAAATCGTCTTTTACATTTCTTCTTTTATGTTTAGATCTCCATCTTCTCTTATGCTTACTTTTCTAGTTTAGAAATAATAAAAACTTCTGGTTCTTAGTTCTTTTATATTATTCAAGTATTGTAATACATGGATCGTCAAAGATATGCAAGGAAATTGCTATTTGGATATTTATATTTTATCATTATCGCTATTTGATCGTCATGTAGGTATTTCTATTTTATCTTTTGTTTAAGTTCTTTATGTTTTTATTTGATCATTGTTTTCTTTACATGTCGTCTTAGATTCAATTTAAATACCGTTGTAATCATTTTATTTCATTAGATCGTTGATTTAGAATTGTTATTATCATCTTATAATATCAAAAATCAATAAACATGTCTAGCCTAGTTTTAATTGTTAAAATCAATCTCTAAATACTATTATGAGTGAGTAGTCACCTTTCTAGGGTGTAGGGTAGCCATGTTAGGTTAATTAAAAGATGACAATTGGATAAAGAAATTGTGCCTTTAAAACGTTGTGTCTATGCATGTTTGGATTGTAATGATGGTTAACGATTTCTGGCCAAAATCAATTACTAAAATGGAATTCTTTTCCAAGGTAGAAATACGTGAATTGAATAGACAAAGCATGACATGGTAGATCAGACCTAGTAAATTGCCTAAAAGCCTGCTAGACCATCTGGTCTATGATTGTAATGAACACAACATTCTTACGAACTCACAATGAATTATTTGCATTATTCCAAATCCAATTTCATCAATATGTTAACCTACATGTGTGAACCTACTTACCTAGATTCTTTCTATCACTGTTAAATCATTATCCATTTCATTGCTTTTATTTTGATTTGTTTTTATTTTGTTTATGCTTTTTATTAATTTAGAATCCAAAGCCCCAAAACCCAGATACTCGTTAGATAAGATTTAATTGCAAGACATTTCACATCCTATAGGAAACACCATCTCCCTGAGGATCGACCCCTACTTCCCTAATTACATTAATTTGTTGTTAGCCTAGTCTGGGTAATTATCTTTGCACGGGCTTGCGACAGGCCCGATCATTCATCCTTACGATCGATCTCGTTCTTTCATTGTAAGTTATTTATATTCTTTTATTATTAATCATCGTTTAGAGTCTATGATTGTATTGTATGAGTAGTGCATCATCTCTTTTGATTAGGGTTAGAATGATTTGATTGTTACAGTAGTTTACAGATTCGTTGGGTCATCTTGTTTAACTGTTTTCACTGTTTAAAATACGTTATCATCAAAGATTTAAAAAGAGACTATCGTTTATTCCAAGCTTGGTTTCTGTCTGTCAAATTTCATAGCCATATTTCTTGTATTTTGTCTTGTGTAAATTATTTATAAACATTATCCAGAATAACGCAAATCTGATTATGTCAATAGAAAAACTTCTAAATACTAATTTAAATGATTAATATATTCTGGGACTTTTTCACACAGTATACTTGAAGAGTGTAGATGATGATAGGCTATATAATTTCTCAAAAATAATGTTTTAAACCTATTTTATGAATCGTTACATTTTATACGACGAGTTTTGTCAGTTGTGATAAATCTGTCTTTTGAGTCATGATAAGTTGATAATTTGGAAACAGGTCTTCTAATAGAAGTTGTATATAAGAGTCTTAGGATTCTATAATAGTTTCTCTTGCATCGATTGGATCTTTATGGAATTAGTTATGCATTTTATAGCCATGGTGTTCTATGCTGAAAAGTAAGGGATTTTATAGTCAGTTGTGAAAAGTAAGTTGTAGATAAGAGGCTTAGGATTCTCAAAAATAATGCATTTTGTAGATAAGAGTCTTAGGATCCTATAATAGTTTTATGAAATTAATTTGCTTTCAGGTAGGGTTTCCCTACTCAGTACCTTACATGTTAACCATTGTGATGAGATGTGTTACTGTGATGTTGTTACTTGTTGATGATGCAGGTTAATATTGTGATGATATCAAGTTCGGGTTTAGAGTTTGGAGTAATTACTTGGTTACTATTTGGTGGTCTGCCGGGAGACGGACCACACCCCGAGTTCACCTCTCGTAGTTCTCTTGTGCGAGGGGGATGTGCACATTAATTTTTCGGGAACTCTCACAGCGGTGAGAGGCACTTTCGAAGTCCATTACTGCGGTATTACATCAACAGGTGGAACGGCGGTCAGATGTGCAGTTTGACGCTAGCAGGGATTACCGATGGGGTGGTAGCTGAGTTAGTCAGTTACTGGTGTATGGTGCTGTTTTTGGTCGTTAGTTGCTTGTGGGTGATGTTGTTATTGTCTTATGCGTTGATTGATGTATGATGATACTGACCCCGTTAATATTTTTTAAACCGCTGTGATTCATTGGGGAATGGTGAGCAGGTGTCTAGAAGGTAATTGATTGAGCTCGTATTGGGAATTGGATGGGACGACTGATGTAAGTTTTACTTAACCTCGCAAGCAAACGAGTTATCGTCGAGTATTGCAAGGGTCGTATCCCAAGGGACGGTAATTATGGTTCTAAGGCGGTTTAATCGAATTCTAGTTTAGTTCTAGCTAAAAGCAAGTTGACAAAGATTAATGCTAAACAAGACTACAAAGAAGGCAAAGATGCGATATAAAACAAGAATTAAAAGGAACTAGGGTGAATGGGTTTATTAATGTAAATACACGTCAATTATGGTGGGGGTTAGGACTAGTCTAATAGTGAATCTAAACATGTCTCTACCTCTCAGTGTAAGACGAATTAAAAGGCAAACCTCCACTTCTTGATGTGAGACAAGCCCTAGTTTAAGGTTTGATTGAGTTCTCGCCCTAACCTCCCCCTAAACATCCAAAACACACAGAAAAGCAATACAATTCTAAGCTCTCACTCAAACTAGTAATTAAGCAAGGAAAAGACTCATTCAAGCATTCCAACAAATACCTTGTGTGCACAAAACAAGTAGACTACCAAAATACTTAATCTTTATACCCAAATACCATAATCGACCCATAAACCTACATTAAATCTCACATATTACCCTAGCAATACACTACTTACTCATATTAATAAAGGAAGACATTAAAGATAAAGACTTTGATATGAAATAAACAAGAGAAGACATATTCAACATGAAACCTAGGTAAATAAATAAGAACAAGTAATTAAAAGACAAGTAATGAAATAGAGATAAGAAAATATACCAAGACTTGTAAGAAAGGATGAAACTTGGATTAATAATCAAATAAGAGTCTCCTCTTGTCTTCAAATTACAACCCAATTGTTTACTAATAGCTAATAAGGAGATTAGATCTAACAATATCTAACTAGGAAATTGAGTAATTATCACTAATTAAGAGATATTAGAGTACTAATTAGGGAAATATTTCTTACTAATTACTAGGGTTCTTGTCTAGGGTTGTGTTTCTAGGATGAATTAGGAGAGGGGTAATTATAGGTTGGTAGGATTATGGGGTCAAAAGAAGAAGAAAAGTCAAAATGCGGACTAGGGGGTCTCAGCCGGCCGGCCGGCCGCCGGTGGCTTTGACCGGCTAGCGCCCCCTGCTCTTCCTTCCTCTTCTTTTCTTCATGCCTTCTTCATGGTGTTTCCCCAGCCGGTCCGGCCGGTGGGCTAGGGCGGCTGAGGCTCCCTGCCCCCTTTCTCTCTTTCTCTTGATGGCTACATCCCCAACCGGTCCGGCCGGCTGTCGCTGGGCTAGGCCGGCTGGGGCTCCCTGCTCCATGCTTCCTTTCGTTCATCATTTTGGGGGGTAGGTGGCCACGGCCGGTGGGCCGGCTGCCGGTGGCACCACCGGCTGACGCACTCGCCTGCTCCTTCTTCTTTCTTCTTTTCATCTTGTGTATTTGTTTTGTGACGGTTTCTCGGTTCACATCCTGTCTCGTCCTTGTCTTGGCATATTTCCTATAAAATGAGACAGAATTAATTAATATGAGAGTACACGGGATGAGGGCCAAAATACGATAAAACCGACGCTAAACTAAATTAAATACGCCGAAACATAAGAGAATAAAGAGGGGAAACGGTCTAAACTAATCGTATATCAAACCTCCCCACAGTTAAACATTACTCGTCCCCGAGTAAATAAGTGAGCAAAAACAAGACCCTTATTTAAATAAACTAAACTAAACTACTAAAATCCAATGAGAGGCAATTGACGAGGCTTCTCCATCTAATGATCACTATTTATTTACATATTTTAGGCTTCCCTTATATACATAAGACTCGATTTATTGTCTTTCCTTACTTGTTTATATTTTATTTTAGCTAGAATATCGATTTTGTCGCTTCTATTATGTTTTATTGCAGATTGGATGCATTTGGAGCTTTTTGAGTTGGTATGGAACATAGCGGAGTTAGATGTAGAAGGTCGGGCATGGGAATCGGAGCGGTGAAGAAGAAATCAAGAAAAAAGAAGAAACATGCCATCTGAAGGATGCTCGATCGAGCAACATCACTCTGCTCGATCGAGTGGGGCTGACGTCATGCTTGATCGAGCAGATTCACCTTTGCTCGATCGAGCAACCTAGTGTTTGACAGCTTTCGGATTTCCTAAATTAGGTTTTTAGTTAATTAGATTGTTATTATAAAAGGAAAACTCGTCTTTCACAATTAAGGTACTCTTTAATATTAGAAACTCAAGTTTTGTTTGCTTTGGTACTGGATTGATTCATCAAGACTCCTCCTCCTACAATTTCTCCCACTTGTCTCGACATGTTGTGTGCTACCGATTCTCTTGTCTCTTTTGCGTCACATCCTCCCACTCATTGCAAGGTGTCTTACAGGTCGCACTTGCCTTTGAAATTATAAATAGAGTGGTTTTCTCGATCTGGGAGAATAAATGTCTGACCGGAAAATCTACCAGAGATCTCTTCCGAGCGTGGCCACGCATTTCCAGTTACTACTCCTCGAGTGGCCCGAAGATGTTAATACCCAACGTGGGTGGACATCCTGTTGACCCATCTTACACTGTATGATGCAGATCACCATGACCCAGAAGATGTCCATCGGCCTCCTTTCACGGCACGACCTAGGACAAAAACCAAAGTCAATCGAAAACTACACCGACTCAGGTAAATGGTCGCCAGTCTAAAGAATCGACTCATAGGAATAAAATAGAAATCCCCGCCACGGACCCAAGGCTTCAACAATTTTGATAAGGGACTCTATTATTGTCACTGCCCGACAGAGTGTCTCCACAGTCTGTCTATGGAAACGACCAGTCATCTCCATGACCCCATGGTGCTGAACCAACCATCGATCGACTTACAATCTAGTCACTTCGAGACGTCACCTCAAATGAGTGACTAGGGACAAAACACTAAGTTCATCCTGTTCACTTGAATTGGGTTCAACTTTCTTTCAACCAATTCGGATAAACAAAGTATTAAAATTTAGTCAAACTAAATAAAAGAGTTTTTAATGAAACTCTAACAATGAATGCGATTATCAAATATTTGGAAAAATTGATACGCTATCAATAATTTCATATCTCATAATCTCTAGCAATTAAGGTATATATTTCAATCCCATTGAAATGACATGACTATCATGTTCAGCCTGCAAAATGCAATGCTAATGGATTAGCAATACTTGCATCTTTCCCATCGTTCTGATTGCTATTTCTCTTTGTCTACGTAATCTCATATTACATAAAACTTTATGAGTACGCGTCTAGGTTTGAATCTAGACTTAGGACTCTTGGCCTAAATGTAGCTCCCACTGTTTTACCAGTATCATGGGATAGGATATACAATTATAGGAACTACTTCTAGTCCCTCCAATACTGTCGAATCCAAGCTACTTTCATATGCATCATCATATGATGCAATGTACTCTATTTCCGTTGTGAAATCCGCAATGATAAACTGCCTGGAACAATTCCAGCGGATACATGACATTTATATTTAAAAATGTCATTCCTACGTGGAACCTTTCCAATAGTCTTTTCTGCTTGGAACTCTTCCAACAGATAAATCTTTTATAAAACACAGCCAGTTCGTGATTTCAAATCACTTTGATCAGTTTGGAAACTGAAGTCTGTGTAAACTCTTACACACAACTCACTATAAACTCCAAACATATGGAACATATCTTTAGTCCTTCGCAAGTACTTAAGAATGTTCTGTATGGCTATCAAGTGACTTTCACTTGGATTTGATTGCCATTATGCGTCATACTCAAAGCATGCGAAATGCGGATTTGAGATACATCACAGCGTAAATACTTGATCTAGCAGCGGAGCAAAAAGGAATCAATTATTGGGATGGTGTCAACTTCCGTGAACTAGTCAAGACTTATCAATATAAGAATTTTGACTCTCAATGCTAATATCTTTAGATTTATCTCATAAATCCAGATATCAAAAGATGTATTCTACTTCTCCAAAATCTTTCATCATCTAAAATGATCAATATGTCTCCACCTATAAGACTGGTGAAAACCATATTACTCCCACTAAACTTCATGTATAAACATAATTCCTCGAGATATCGAGAAATATTTTATGACATGATTGACACACTAATTCCAACTCTTTAGTGCTTACTTAAGACATCCTCTTAAGCTTGCAAATTAACTTAGGATAGTTAGGATCTAAGAACCCACAGGTGAATATAAAATATACTACCTCTTCTAGAATCGTATTCAAGAAGGTGGTTATTGAGATCCAGTTGGCATCATACTATTATGATATGCTGTAATCGCTAAGTATATTCGAATGGATCAAAGAATTAAGGTTGGTGCAAAACTCTTTGCCTACCAAGTTATTTTTGAAAACATTTTAATGTTCATCCATGCCAAAATTTCGATCTTAAAAATCATTTTACATTGAAGAGGTCGTACTTCTTCAAGTAAAATTTACCAGGTCACATACCTGACCATCATGCATGGAGTCCATTACGAATCGCATGACTCTAAGCCATAGCAAGAAGTTGGGACTAGAAACAGTCTTTTATAAGTCACAGATTAGAATTCATCACTATTAAGGAGTGATAAAATTTCACCTGACCTCTTAGGTTCCGAAGAAACAACTACTGAACAAGCAATGAGGAAACTTTTTCCGGACCATATGCTCAGTTTGTGGCTCTTGAAACATTTTCTCCCACTCTGTCTTATCAAGAAATAATCGGATTTTTATTGAAAGACAGCATCACGAGTCACAAACGCTTTGTTCTCGTGGTCAATGTGGGATTATTGAGCACTTGTTTCATTCAAATAACTTATAAATTAGGTACGCTACCTACCCATATCGTATATGGAATGAAATCAGACTGTTTTAAATGTGTTTTAATATGGTGGGAAAAGAAATAGCAGACAAAAAATATTAAGATCCCAAGGTTAGTCAAATGGCTCATTTTGACTTGATAAAGACAAAATCATATCGTATAAGGTTCTGTTTCTCTATTCAACAACACCTTATCTAATAATGTGTATTAGAGAAGTTAACTTGTGAAACCATTTCACAATACTTTTGGTGAAAATCAAAGTCAATACTTAGATATTTATAGTTACGATTTAGTCGTAAGTCCTTGATCTAATGCTCTTAGTGGTTAACTACTTCTCATTGAAGCTCTTTCAACTTTTCAAAGATTTCTCTTAGCACCTCATTAAGTAGAATCAAACATAATATCTACTTAAATCGTCGGTAAATAAAGTGAAGTAATCATTACCATATCTGGTTGTGTTTGTTATTGGACTACACATATTCTTATGTAATGGGGCCAATAACTTACTAGTTCGATTTCCTTTTTAACAAAAGGGCACGAATCATCTTGCCTTGAATACAAGATTCGCACACACCATAAGATTCAAAATCAGATGGTTTAGGGATAGTTGTTAATACTAGCCTCTTAATGTGCTACACAATCCAGAACTAAGATTAGATTTGGGTCACCAACTTTGAGCCTTTTTCAATCTATATGACAAGTAATTTCTAGTTTAGGTCAAGAATATAATTACCTTTGATTGGTATGGGATAACCATTGACCAAGTATAGGCATAAATAGATACAACGCTTGTTCCATTCACAAAAGTGAAACACTTGTGTCGTACAGAAAAGTGGATACTATATTCTTTATTTAGAGGTAATGTACATAATAACGTTTATTAAAGTATACCTCTAAATTCAAGACTAGATTGATCACATTATAACTTTTATATGTCTCTATGAAAATAGAACTACAATAGTTATATTTCCCTTGTAGGTCGACATTTAATCATGGTTAGTCGTCGCACGAATCAGTATTATATGCATTGAATACATTGATGAAAACCATAATGGGTATCTGATACCCAAAACTTGCATTTTAGCAAAATAAATGTCGATCATATAAATTTTATGGGTAATAATAGTACACCCAATTTCTAACTCTTTAAAAAACTTGGGGCAGATTCTTTTCTTGTGTCCTACACTGTAAAATAGAATCGTCAAAAGTTGGGTTCAACACCTTGCTTGGGTTTTGACTTTACTATTCAAAATAGTCTTGCCTTTTTCCCTTGCCTTGTGTCAAACTCGTGCCAACCTACTCTTTGAACCTCGTCTTAACAATTAAGAATATAAACATCATTCTTAGTACTCCCACTCACTTTCATGAATCTCTACTTAGATAAGTATATTGGAATTATTGTGAAGACTATTCTTCATTTCATATATGGTTTTACCTTCAAAAGGATAAACCTTTCATGAAGTGACTACGGTATTTGGTTATTCATGATTTTAAATAAATCGATTAACCTAGTCGTCCCAACTGATTTGGCCTATTTTGAGGTAAGCCTCGATAAGGAGCATTATGACGACATACCAAAATACAAATATTTTCTTTGGAGCAAAAAATTGATGTACCATTGTTATAAGAAGGCGTCACAAAATATTCAAAAACGCTTTTGACTAAGTGTGACTTATTCATTTACTCTTCATAAGAGACATTTGCAATGGTGAATAGGAGGATCAAAAGATACAATTCATTTTGTCTTTAGCTACGGTGGTATAAACGGAGATTGCAATCAAAATGCTACCGTATAAAATAATGGAAACCTTTTCCACGATTGAACGGATTTGTAAGTTCATAGAAGAAAAATAATTGTCATTGAGCGAATAAAAATAAATATCAACGAAAATAAACATTCATTGCTTATATATAATTCACTTGTAAAACAATTTTAACAAGTCACTCATATAATGACCCCTCACGAAATTATATAAGTGATTTCAAGACCCATCTTTAGACAAAAATAGTCATCGTATGCTACCTTTATCAAAAAAATGGTAAGTCAATACTTGACTAATTCTACCCTTAGAACTCTTGGTTGACGGATTTCAACTAAATCCATCTCCTAGTCCCAAGATAACGCTTATCTCGTTGAGTCCAATCCAATTTTAGCTTGTGATCGTATCACCCTACTTACCCGAGGTAAAAAGGGACCCACGAGCGTGGTAGCCCTAATGCACACGGGGTTCATAGGTGTTACTAATTGGTAAGGCTAAATCTCAATTTTTTAAGTTATGTGAGAGGTCTTGTCAATTTTGTTATTAATTCCCTATAAGCGAACTAAGTCGGTGAATTGTGAATAACGTTGAATTGACAATAACGATAAATAAAATGCATGTGTGACGATTTTGGCATGAGCGAAAAAAAAAAAAGCAAGCAATCAAGCAACAATAAAATCCTAGTATGGCCACCTAGCTAATCAAAATTAACTAGATAGTTACAAATTCGGAAACCAACTCCTTGGTTCCTTGCCTCTTCACTTGGAACATCTTCCAAAATGGCACCGTCTTGAGGAAGCCACCGGTCTTCATAAAAATAATTACAAATGTACAAATATACAAATTCCTATTATACATTTATACTATAACATAAAATTATTAAATTATACAAACCGGCGATACGAGATCGCAATAAAATTACAACCAAAACGTTATTCCCTTACATTACGGGTAATAACGATAAAAATTAACTAGGCCATACTAGGTACAAAATTTGCATAAATTATTAAATAAATGACATTCATTCATTCAAACATAAATAAAATAAATTGCTGCAAAATCATGCCAAAATCGTCCTAAGTTCAATTCATGCTAATTGTAGCTCGATTTTTTCGGGATTTATTGATTTTTAACCATTAAAAATCAGTATCAACATTTAAATCGCATTTAAATTCAAACTACCCTTACTAAACTGCATTACGAACTCAACAATTAGTCAATACTAATTTTGTTGGTTATTAATTAGATCGATTTGATTTCATTTGCTAAATATTACGGTTTAATCATAACAATTATGAAATAAAACCAAAATAAAATATAAACATCATAAAATTTGAAACCATAAATTTTGTACATTCTGGAACAATTCCAGGAACTATAAAAATAAAAAACATTTGCTCAAAAAATTTAAATTAATTTTATGAACAAATAGCTTTGTATTTAATGGTTTTATCAAATAAAAACATTAGATATAGTTAAACAGTGAAACAAATTATCAAATTTCACTAAGAGTATCAAAATCAGAATGTAAAATGTACAAAAAAATTTCAAGACCAGAAATGGACGTTTCAATTTTATGAACATTATAATCTCATATTATCGACTTTTATCGTATAAAAATCAATAAACATGCAATACATAAGTAAAAATCACGAAATTTTACATACAATATGTAAGAAATGCATGTGAGATCATATTAAAATTTCATGGCCAGAATCAACATGCAACTATTTTTAGTTAACTTTTAACTCATAAAATGCATGTTAACTCGGTTTAAACGCCAAAAATCAAAATAAATAGCAAATTAATCCCTAAAATCACGAAATTTGACCACAAAACATTTTGAGGTCAGTAGGTATACATGCACCAAAAGTTTTGTCAGAATCGTATTTTAACTCAAAATCTTTGATTTATTAGTTATCTTATAACTTTAATAAAAATGTCCAAAATGAACATGCATGCTACAAGCTAGCTCTGATACCAATTGAAAGTCCATAGACCTTAATTAGACTCCTCTAATTAATTACTAAATTACTTTTAATTTAGTTTATGATGATCTATGTAACATGCATGCAAATATAAAGACATTTATATAAAAGAAGAAATTTCCTCACATTGATATGGAAATTATATGGGCACAACAAGAACTCCTTCTTGTTGTTCTTGAGCTATAAATATGGATGAACACAAACTATCTCCAAAGTAGAAGATCTCCTCTAAGTTGCACCAAGATTAACCCAAATAATCTACCCTTATTATTAACTAGATAATAAGATAGATATTATTCTACTAATATTATGACTATATTACTACACTAGTAATACTTAGTAAATATTAGTATTTGAGAGTTTATAGTGAGAAGAAGAGTTTTAGAGAGAAGTATGACAATTGCACAAAATGAAGTCAGTGAAAAATGAACAACAATTGTTCATAATAAGGCCACTTTGGCCGGATTGCTTTGTCCCAAATTGGACTCTTACTTTGTTCAATTTTATCACATGCATTTGAGTGGAGTGTTGTAGTATAAGTGATGATTGTATTATACTTGTTATGTCACTTTCAAATGCTAACCAAAGAGTATAAATATGAACAACAATCATCACTATACTAACTACATACCAACCGGCCATGTTGGGCTAGTTGGATCCATTTTGATTTTTGATATTTGTCTCACAAATACTTATTGATCATATGGTTAATTATCTTGTATAATTAAGTGTTAATTTGATCATATAACAATTATATGACTCAATTAAATAAATAATATGTACTTAACATTTTAAGTAATATTTTACCATTATATCAATATATAATGGGTCCCACAATGCTTAGTTAATTTATTTTACAACTCCTTGTAAATATAATTAACTAATTACCTCTATCTCAAAACCTCAACTAATTTAGTAATTTAACGATTAATTACTAAGTTAAATCTTATTTAATCGTATTAAAATAAGATATAAATTTATTAGTCAATTATCGCATAATTGAAAAATAAGTTTAATCGAATTTGAGTTCTTAACTCAATTTCTAACAATTAACTCTCGTACATATCGAATATATGTAATGTACTAATTAACTGTATCGTATACAAATAATTAGTTACTATTTGGATTTCATCCTTTAGGTGTGACCGAAAGGGATCAGTTGATCACCGCCGTCAAACGACAATAACGTCAAACTCTAGTTAGCCAACCGTTATTGATTTACGTTAATCAACTGACTAATCATATATATAGTCAATAATTATCCCAATTATATTCCATAATAAGATTTATTATGTGGCGCACTATTGTGGAGGACACTTACTCCAACATATCCTTCATAGGGATTAATTGAGCTGACTTAGTCAATCGATCCACAATCACCCAAATCATGTTGTTCCCTTTCTGCGATCTCGGAAGTCCCACTACAAAGTCCATGGATATAGACTCTCATTTCCACTCCGGAATGTGTAAAGACTGAATCTTACCCTGCGGTCTCCTCTGCTCCCCTTTGACTCGCTGACAGGTCAAACATCTCGATACAAAGTCAGCAACCTCCTTCTTCAACCCCGGCCACCAAAAGTCTTCTTCAAATCCTTGTATAGCTTATCCCCACCCGGATTAACCAAAGAGGGAGTACAATGAACCTCTGTCAAAATTATCTTCTTCAATTCCGGCTCTTTCGGCACACACCATCGACCCTCAAATATGACACTCTCATCTGCATGAATCAAAAACCTAGGAGTAGTACCCTCCTCTACCCTTTTCTTCCACATCTTAATTTTAGTATCCTCAAGTTGCTTACTTCTAATGTCATAATAAAATCCCGGCTCGATCATCACGTAACTAGTTGCATCCCCCTTTCGAATCACATGGATCCCCATTTTCGCTACTTCATCTCTCAACTGCATCAAACACATCGCAGTGCACAAGAAATGTACACTCTTCTGGCTCAAGGCATCAACAACAACATTAGCCTTCTCCTCATGGTAGACAATCTCCAATCAGATGCCTCGACGCATAAGCAATCACTTTCCCATTCTGCATGAAACACAACCCAAACCACACTTTGATGCATCCGCATACACCTCAAAGTTCTGACTCCCTTCAGGTAATGCCAAAAAAGGAGCTGTGGTCAAACGCTCATTTAAGGTTTAGAATGTCGTCTCACAGTTCTCATCCCAGCAAAACTTGTTCTCTTTCCTCATCAAAGTCGTCATAGGTCTAACTATCCTCGAAAAGTCCTTCACAAACCTCTTGTAGTACCCAGCCAAACCTTTGAAACTTCTCACCTTTGCCACATTCATTGGTGCCTCCTTGTTAGACAACGCCTCAATCTCGCTTTGATCTACCATCAGTCCTTCTTTTGAAATCACATGACCCAAGAATGCTACTTTCTCTAACCAGAACTCACACTTAGACAACTTAGCATACTGTTGATTGTCCCTTAAGGTCAGCAATACGATCCTCAAATGCTTCGCATGCTCCTCCTTAGTCTTAGAATAAACCAAGATGTCGCCGATAAACATTACCACAAACGTGTCCAGATATGGACTGAAGATCGGGTTTATAAGATCCATGAATACCGCTGGTTTATTAGTCAGCCCAAATGGCATCACCACATAATCATAATGCCCATACCTTGAACGAAACGCCGTCTTCCGATTGTCTCTATCCTTTATCCTCAACTGATGATACCCCGATCCCAAATCTATTTTCAAAAATACTCCAGCTCCCCTCAGTAGATCAAACAAGTCATCAATCCTAGGTAATGGATACCTATGATTCACCGTCACATGGTTCAGCTCACGGTAATCAATACACAACCGTAAACTACCATCCTTCTTCTTTACAAACAAAAGTAGTGCACCCCACGTCGATACACTAGGTTTAATGTACTCCTTGTCTAGTAGCTCATTCAATTGCTTCTTTAATTCTTCAAGCTCCTTTGGTCCCATGCGATACGGGGCCTTAGAAATCGGTCATGTACCTGACTTCAACTGTAAACTGAAATCAATGTCTCTCCTCGGCGATAATCCTGGTATCTTATCTGAAAAAGACATCTTCAAACTCACTCACCACTTCAATCAGGGCTGCCGTCGGCTCCTCTACTCTTGTATCTCTCACATGACACAAGATCATTGGGTAGCCCTTCCTTAGTTACGTCTTCAAAGTAATGGCCGCAATCAACTTCACCTTAGGCTTCACAATGAACCCTTAGTATGATACTCTAAACCCTCTTCTGATGACAATCTATATTTGCCTTATACCTACCCAACCAATCGATCCCGATAATTATCTCAAACCCGTCTAAAAGAATTTCAAACATGTCAACAAGGAAGTCCACCTCTCCCACAATCATAGACACACCCTTAAATAGCTTACTATAAGACATTTATTCCTCAGACGGTATAAACACCTCATCCTTTAGAGACTCACTATTCCCAAGTCCTAACAACATTGCATGACTCTTAGAAATAAAAGAATGGGTCGCCCCAGAATCGAATAAAACAAAAGACGGTACATGATTAACAAGAAACGTACCGGTAACGCATCCGCCTCTGCAGCTTGCTTATCCATCATGAAAAATTTGTCACTATTCTTCTGACCACTCCCTTGCACTGTGCTCGCAGATGCCACAGTCTTTGATGCTAAACTCTTATTCTCATTATTGTTGTTCTGTCGCTGCTAGGTTTCTCAATTGCGATTATATCCACCGTCAGTCACACTCTGGTTCCCCTGACGGTTCCATGAACTCGCAGGCCGATTACTGGCCATGCTCTGAGAATAAATCCATTGGAATGAAGTTTGGTAACCCCCACCCCCTTCTGAAGATGGACACACAAACTGCTTATGTCCAAGGCCACCACAACCATGACACGTCGCCCCCGAAGTCTCACTAGAAGTCCGGCCGCCGATCCCTCCAGATTGCTATCCTCCCTTGTATACACCACCACCAAAGGACAAGTTCATCATATCTATCTCTATTTGAGTCAGCTTCCGGAATTTCACTCTCCAATAGAATACGTAGAGATGGAGTTTCTAGTTCTACTGGTTGAACGACTTCCATCCCGTAAGTTAATTAGAAAGGACTGGCCCCAGTGGGTGTCCTAACTGAAGTGCAATAGCCCCATAATGCAAAGGGTATTTTGCTTGGCCAATCGCGGTAATTGTCGATCATTTTCTTGAGGATTGTGATGACATTCCTATTAGATGCCTCTACTGCGCCATTAGTCTGAGGTCTGTAAGGCGAGGAATGATGATGCTTGATTTTTTATTTGGCTAGAACTTGTTCAGTCTCAGCCTGGAAATGTGAAACATCACTTATGATTTCATGTGGGCAACCATATCGGTAGATACTATTGGTTTGTATGAACTTTGCAAGATTTTTAGCGGTGACACTAGTGTAGGATGCTGCCTCGACCCATTTGGTTAAGTAATCAGCCACCAGAATGAAGCAGTGACCTCATGTTCCCGCTGGGGTGATCTTTCCGATAATGTCGATTCCCCATACAAAAAATGGCCAAGGAGATGTCATGGTGTAGAGCATCGAGGGAGGAAAATGTTTAACATTCCCAAATATTTGGCAATTATGGCAGTGTCTGACGTACTTAATACAATCTGACTCATGTGGGGCCCGCATTCTCATGTGTTCTTTTGTACAGTTCTCCATGCATGAGGAGGTATTGAGAGGCTAATAGGCGTATGGCGCGTTGTCCCCTCTTATCTATTTGCGGTGGGTATGTGCAATTGAGTTTGAAGTTTAGAAAGTCTTGGAACCAGGGTTCCTCTAGGCCTTCTTCTTCATCTGCAAGTTGGTGTACATAGGCTGATTCTGTGGGAAATATCGGTATATTTCAACATGAAATTTAAGGATTATAACGAAATAATAATATATGAAATGCGAGTCATAAACGAAATGCATAATATAAAACATAGAGATTAGAATCAACCTCGGGTCCTAGCAATATGGCCTAAGAACAAATATCGAGATCGATATTCTCCTAATCGTTGCACCCAAGATGCTCCGAGAAATGCCTTTTCTTGTGCTAGAATGAATCAAAAATTACAAATAATTTTTCTGAAAAAGTAATGATGAGATCTCTCTAGCCAGCAGATGATAAAAATCTGAATTTTTGTATCCTGTTCTACTCTTCTTTAGCCGTGAAGTAGTGGAGTAGGAGGAGGAGTCTACCTCTTTTTCTTCTACTTGTTTTTATGTAGTAGAGTCAAGAGAGGAGTCTTCCCTCTATTTTATTTTTATTTTAATGTATAAAATGTGTATGTGTTATTATTGTCATTTATGTTGTCACATATTAATAAGTCCATACAACATCTTGTAGTCGATTTATTAATACCGGTCTGACATCATTTATTATGACAATATCGTATAATATATACGTCAACTATAAATATATATATATACGTGAACTATAAATATCGTATATTTATAATTTGCTAATTAAATATAACAGTTTATATTTAATTACGAATTAACATTTAATTCGTTTAAGCTTACATTATTTAATCGTATTAAATAATTACATTATATACATCAATTAGATATAACAGTTTATATGCAATTACGAATTAACATTTAATTCGTCTTAGCTAGTATTATTTAATCGTATTAAATAATCGTATCATCCTTACATTGACTAACCTTTTAGTCATATAAGGCATCACTATGATTATATTTTTCATATAATCATATCTCTCAAACACATCCTTTAGGTGAGACTTTTAGGGACCAGTTGATCACCGCCATTAAAATGACAATAATGTCAAACTTCTAGCAAGCCAACCGTTATCGATAAACGTTAATCAACTGATCAGAATACTAAGTATACCCTGTGAACCTGTAAGAGATTTATACACGTTATCACACTAACTGTGGAGGACACTAGCTCCAACAATCTCCCACTTGTCCTTACAAGTGTATGTGCGATAACCGATTCTCATATCCAAAATTTCTCACACTCAATGTAAAACAATTTGCAAAGTCAGTATTCACAAAGGTCGTATTTTACAAGTGATCTATATCAAGAGTGGTTTTCTCGACTAGAGAATAACCTAACTGATAAACGAATCATTATTCGAGCATGGCCATGCATTTCAGTTACAACTCCTCGAGTGGCCCTGAGAAATAACAAAACCTGATAAAGGTTGGATATTTTCTTCAACACCAATCCTGCAGATACAAGCACAGTATGAAATGACCCAGCAAAAAACTGCTTAGCCTCCTGTTACGGTCGACCATGAGAAAGAAACCAAAGTCACCCAAAAACTGCCTTAATCTCAAGAGACAGTCGATAGTCAAAAGAATCGACTCTAGGAACACTGTGGACGTCCAATCCACGACCTGGCACCGAATGTTCTTACACATTTAGGACTTCATAACGTTGTCACGATCTCCTACGAGGTATCTTTATAACTCGTATCTGTGATCGATCAGTCAACCGTTTGACTTATGGCTCGTTGAACCCACCATCAATCAACTTCACAATATAATTGCCAGAGTAATCAGCTCATGTGGGCGATTACGGACCAAAACAAATATAATGTAATTCAATTCACTTTGTGGCGTTCAATGTTGCCGTACAATCCACATGAAAAACAAAATATGAAACAATACGATGATGTTATGAATAGTATATGAAAAAGATACATTTATCTAATCCATATAAACAACTACTACAACTCAGGAACACGTTTAATTCCCATGGAAATAATGTGCCCTTCATGCTTATCATATTTCAACGGTTTAGTGAGAGGGTCCGCAATGTTGTCATCCGAAGCAATCTTGTCTATCACTATCTCCTTTTGCTCCACGTAATCTCGGATCATGTGAGCCTTCCGAAGTACATGTCTAGACTTGTTGCTAGACTTAGGCTCCTTAGCTTGGAAGATGGCACCTCTATTATCACAATAGATGGTGATTGGGTCATTCGAACTAGGAACTACGGTTAGTCCTTGTAAGAACTGACGCATCCATATAGCTTCCTTTGCAGCTTCCGACGCGGCATAGTACTCGAACTCAGTTGTAGAATCTGCTATAACACTTTGTTTGGAACTTTTCCAACTGACCGCAGCGCCATTAAGAGTAAAGACGAATCCAGACTGAGATTTCGAGTCATCTCGATCCGTTTGGAAGCTAGCATCCGCGTAACCGATTGCGCATAGCTTAGTATCTCCTCCATAAGTCAATACCCAATCCTTAGTCCTTCGTAAGTACTTAAGGATATCTTTAACAGCCATCCAGTGTGTTACACCTGGATTGCCTTGGTACCGACTCGTCATACTCAATGCATATGCCACGTCTGGACGTGTGCATATCATGGCATACATGATCGATCCTATGGCTGATGCATAACGAACACGACTCATGCGCTCGACCTCTTCCGATGTCTAGGGTGCCTGAGTTTTACTCAAATGCATCCCAGAAATCATTGGAAGGTACCCCTTCTTGGAGTTGGTCATGCTGAACCTTTCAAGAATCTTATCTATATAAGACTCTTGACTGAGTGATAATATCCGTCGTGATCTATCTCTATAAATACAGATCCCCAATATGCGTTGTGCCTCACCCAGATCTTTCATCTGGAAATGGTTCTTTTACCATACTTTTACCAAAGATAAGAGAGGAATGTTATTCCCAATCAAGAGTATGTCATCGACATACAATACCGAGAAAACAATCTTACTCCCACTCGACTTGACATACAAGCATGGTTCCTTGAACGATCGAGTGAAACCATTCTCTTTTATCACTTGGTCGAAACGATGATTCCAACTCCGAGAAGCTTGTTTAAGTCTATAAATGGAACGCTTAAGACTGCACACTTTCTTAGGATATTTAGGATCAATGAAACCTTTGGGCTGTACCATGTACAATTCTTCCTCCAAATAACCGTTTAAGAAGGCGGTTTTCACATCCATCTGCCAAATTTCATAGTCATGAAAAGCGGCAATCGCTAAGATTATCCGAATGGAACGCAGCATAACTACGGGTGCAAAAATTTCATCATAATGCAATTCTTGCACTTGAGTGAAACCTTTTGCCACTAGTCGTGCCTTATAGGTGTCTAGTTGTCCTTCTAGGGAATGTTTTATCTTATAAAGCCATTTGCACTGAAGAGGTCGTACCTTATCAGGCAAATCAACAAGATCCCATACGTCATTCTCATACATGGAGTCCATCTCGGATTGCATGGCTCCAAGCCATAGCTTAGAGTCGAAACAGGTCATGGCAACTTTATAGGTAGTGGGTTCGTTACTCTATTGGAGCAAAATGTCATCTCTATCATTCTCCTCGACCATACCAATGTATCTGTCTGGAGGAATGGAGACTCTACCCGACCTCCTAGGTTCCTGAGGAATATTAACCGTAGCAGAAGTTGAAGGAACATCTTCCTCCATCGGTTGCTCGGTTGTTGGTTCTTGAATCTCCGACAGATCAAAAGTTCTATTACTTGACTTGTTCTCGAGAAACTCTTTCTCAAAGAACTTCACACTAGCCGCAATAAAAACTCGATGTTCGGTACGCGAATAGAAGTAATGACCAAACATTCCTTTTGGATAACCAATAAAGTATGTCTTGACCGATCGCGGGCCCAGCTTATCCTCGTGTCTCCACTTGACATAAGCCTCGTAGCCTAAAACCCGAATAAAGGACAAGTTAGGGACCATTCCCTTCCACATCTCATATGGAGTCTTGTCTACAGCTTTAGACGGACTTCGGTTAAGTATAAGAGCAGCTGAAAAAAGAGCAAAATCCCATAGTGAATCAGGTACTACCGTGTGACTCATCATGGATCGAACCATATCAAGTAATGTTCGATTTCTCCGTTCGGACACACCATTTAATTGAGGTGTTCCAGGTGGAGTTAATTGTAATACTATGCCACAGTCTTTAAGGTGTTGATCAAACTCATTTGAAAGATATTCGCCACCACGATCTGATCGAAGTGCTTTAACCTTTCTTCCCAGTTGGTTCTCAACCTTATTATGGAATTCCTTGAACTTTTCAAAGGACTCACTTTTATGCTTCATTAAGTAGACATATCCGTATCTACTCAAATCATCCGTGAAAGTGATAAAATATCTATCGCCGTCTCTTGCGTTGATTGACATAGGTCCACATACATCAGTATGTATGAGTCCTAATAGGTCATTAGCACGCATTCCAACACCTTTGAAGGAAATTCGAGTCATTTTGCCGATAAGACATGATTCACACGTGCCAAATGATTCGTAATCAAATGGGGAGATAGTCCCATTCTTAATGAGCTTCTTTACACGTTTTTCATTTATGTGTCCCATACGACAGTGCCATAGATAAGTTTGATCTTTGTCACCAACCTTTGCTTTCTTATTATTCACATGTAATATGTCTGTGGTTTGATCTAAGATATAAATTTCATTCATGGAAACTGCTTTGCCATAAACCATTTCATTCAAAGAGAAAATACAGCTATTGTCTATAATTGAAAATGAAAAACCGTCTTTATCAAGCACGGAAACAGAAATAATGTTATTAGATAAACTGGGTACATAGTAACAGTTATATAAATGTAACAACCCGAAAAGTACCCAATTTTTCTAGTAAAAAGATTTACTAACACTTTTCAGCAGACTTAAGTTTTTAAAATAGAATTTATTGTTTCGAGTCGTATTTTGAAATTCCGAGTTCGTATTTGGAATTTCTGAGAGATTTCATGAAAATCCCGTTTTTAGTCATCTTTGACTTTTCTTGACTTTTAAGTCGTCTTTGACTTTTCTTGACTTTTTAAAGTCGTCAGTGACTTTTCTTGACTTTTAAGTCGTCATAAACTTTTCTTGACTTTTAAGTCATCTTTGACTTTTCTCGACTTTTAAGTCGACTTTGACTTTCGTTGATTTTTCCCGACTCGCCTTATAAGTTTGAAGACCGAAATTTTATTTAAAAAAATAATATTTTTGATTTATTTTTATTTAGATTTATTAGAATTTATGATAATTTAATAAAATTATTTTGAATTTATTCGGAATTTATAATAAGGTTTTACAGTTTTAACCCAAACGTCATTTAACTATTCCCGGGTCAACTTAAGTCCCGAAACCCGACTTTGACTTAAGTCCGTCGAGGATGGGTTTCTCGAAAAAGGTATTTGATAGGGTCCATTTTAGAGTACACCTTGACGAAGTAGCTAAGCATGTAATGGCGTAGCTTCTTTGTTGCCAATACAAGAGCGAGGCATGTCTTTTCAAGAGGTGTGTATTTACACTCATATTCTAAGAACTTCTTACTAAGGTAGTAGATAGCTCTTTCTTCTTTTCCGATGGTCTGTGCGAGCATAGCCCCCATGGTTGTTTCTGTGACTGTGATATATAAACCAAGAGGTTGATCGCGTTGAGGAGGCATTAACACTGGTGGTTTAGCCAATATCTTTTAAATTTTTTCAACCGCTTTTTGGCAGTCGTCATCCCACATGGTATGATCTGTTTTCTTTAGTTTTTTGAAAATAGGTTCGCAGATCATAGTGAGTTTCGATATGAACCGAGTCACATATTGTACTTTGCCTAGGAATCCTCTAACTTCTTTCTTTGTTTGGGGTTGTGGCATTTCGATTAAGGCTTTGATTTTGGATGGATCAATTTTTATTCCCCTCTGGCTGACGACATATCCCACAAGTTTACCTAATGTTACTCCAAATGCGCATTTATGAGGATTGAGTCTCATATTGTACTTGCGCAATCTGAGAAAGAACTTACGGAGGTTATTGATGTGTCCCTTCCTGTCTTTAGATTTGACAATCATGTCATCTACGTACACCTCTGCTACTTTATGCATCATGTCATGTAACAGAGTGGTCACGGTACGGTGATATGTAGCTGCGGCATTAATTAGCCCAAAAGGCATAATTGTGTAACAATACGCGCCCCATTGGGTGACGAAAGCTGTTTTATGCATATCTTCTTCGGCCATTTTAATATGATTATACCTGGCTACCCATCCATGAAGGATAACAATGCGTGATTTGTTGTATTATCTACCAATATGTCGATATGTGGTAGGGGAAAGTCGTCCTTGGGACTCGTTTTGTTTAAATCTTTGAAATCAACACAAAGCCGGATTCACCCATCCTTTTTGGGTACGGGCACTACGTTAACTACCCAGTTACAGTACTCGGAAAATTTGATAAACACGGCTTTGATTTGCTTATCGACTTCTTCTTTGATCTTAAGAGCCCATTCAGTTCTCATTCGACGGAGCTTCTATTTCACGGGTTTGAAGCTTGGTTTGATTGGAATTCGATGCTCTGCGATATCCATGTCGATCCTTTGCATGTCTTTGTAAGACCAAGCGAAACGTCTTTGAACTCGTGTGGGAGGTCTACGGAACTGGCCCTTTAGGTCGGGTTCAAGGTCGTCCCTATCCTAAGTTCTCGGGGTTCTATTTCGGTTCCTACATTGATAGGTTCAGTGTTTTCTAGAACTGGTGCACGTTCCCTCTCTTGCAGTATTTCTTTGATTATATGGGGAGGTAAGTCGATCGAATCTGGGTCAGGATTATTCTCATTATCATCATAAATAGAATTGCATTCAGAAAAACACAAGGAGTAAGCAGAATCTGATTTATTCATATTAAATTTTGAAAATAGCTAAAAGCAAGAAGCTATCTGATCAGTAGTTAGTAGCGGTAAGGAACAGTTGTTAGGACATTCCCCAAGATGCTGTTATTATTAGATGTTATGCTAGGAGAAATAAAGGGATGGGGGTGACGGCAGGAGGAGACTCTCTAAGAACTTCGCAAGACTCCAACTCTAATTCGACTCTAACTCAAATTCTTTGTCTCCTGGTTCTCCTTTGAACATCTCCCCTCTCCCGTAGTGACCTTGAAGAGCTTCCCTTGGTTGTTAGTCCACTTGATCGACTTTCTCAATCCTTTTGGCTGACTTGAGCCATTGTCGGTAATCAATGTTGTAGGGTTGAAATGATTGTCCTGAAGTATCATGGTAATGATCTCATCCTGTGCAGCTCTGACGAATCGGTCTTCTCCAAACAAAAGACTAACGGCTTGCTCGTATAAACAAGTTGTTTGACGAGTTTTGACGGTAGGAAACGTTTCTGAGGGAATAAAGTAGCAATCGTGGAAGACCTTGATTCCAGCTAATTGTATTCTTCTATAGTGCCAAGGTTCGGGAAACCCATGATAGTATTCTTGGCTTCCCTCCCTAATGAAATATCCATTTAGAGTAGGGACATAAGGTTTCATCTGGATTCCTTTACTCTTACGATTTTGGACTTGAGCAAGTATTTCCAGAGTTTCTTTCGTTGTGGGTTTTTACCCCAATCCTAGTGGTATCTTTCCTGAATTCCCCTCTTTGTAGGGTGCTGATGCGTGTATTTTATATAGACTTTCTAGTTCATAGATGCACGCATTTATGTGTCATTTAGGTGATATTATATCGACATATGCCCCTATTTGGCTACTTTGTACTTTCATTACTATTTTGTAGGTACAAGCTGCATAGTAGCGGAAACCGAGCCAAAACAGTCCACTTTGCGTGCATTTAGGAGAATGGAAGAAACGGAACAGAAGCTCTTGCACGGGAAAGCGTGAAACCGCTCGCAATCAAGTCCAAAGCCATGTCCAACACTATGTGCCATACCAGAAGACCTCGATCGATTCTATATTTGGTCGATCGTGGAGAATTGAAGGGAAGAGTTGCTCGATCGAGCTGTCCTGTGCTCGATCGAGTAGGAGCTGTCTACCATTTGGTCGATCGAGGAGAGTTGAAGGGAAGAGTTGCTCGATCGAGCTGTCCTGTGCTCGATCGAGTAGGAGCTCTCTACCTGTTGGTCGATCGAGTATAATTGTTACTCGATCGACTGATTTCCTCTAATAAAGAGCTCGATCGAAGGGTGTTTTCCCTCGATCAAGTAGAATCTATCACGGGCCTTAAGTTCATAGCTTAATTAGGGTTTAGAGTCCATAGCTTAAAAATAATTGGCTGAAGTTCTGTTGTTTACACCTCCTGTGCTTATCATTATTTTGTTGAGGTGTTATTTGGGATTTGTGTTGTTTATGCCTAGATTTGGTAAGGCATCGAGCTTAATTTTCGATTGTTGGAGAATGGAACGAGTTCTATTACGGTCTTGTTAGGAACTAGCTTGGCTATTTACCCTCACATTTCCATTAATTATTTTTCCCCTTCTTACCAATTAGCCTCACATATCCATATTTTTGCAAATGTTCGGCACGTGATTGTCCTTGAACGGTGGTATGCGTGTGTACGGTGCTTGAATCATCTTTCATATTAGTTAGCAATGCATGTTGTGTCGGTCGTAGTCTAGGTGAGTGACTATTTTTTCTTCTCTCTTTCTTATACATATTTACTTACCATTTGCTTGTTGAGAGAAGAATGACCCGCGAGAGTCCGAATTTGGTTGAGTCTTGCAAGGTTGAAAGTCTAATTTATTTCCAAGATTGTACAAATTCGTTCACTTTCGTATTAAGCCTTGTAACGATTGAATGAGTGCAGTAAACTGTTTAGTATTGATTTATAGCTAGCTCTGAGACTTACTCCATTCCCTTAGGTTTATTTTGTTCCATATAGCTGCATTTAGTTTGCTTGAGGACAAGCAAAGGTTTAGTTTGGGGAAGTTTGATGCGTGTATTTTATATAGACTTTCTAGTTCATATATGCACGCATTTCTGTGTCATTTAGGTGATATTATATCGCCATATACCCCTATTTGGCTACTTTGTACTTTCATTACTATTTTGTAGGAACAAGCTGCATAGTAGCGGAAACCGAGCCAAAACAGTCCACTTTGCATGCATTTAGGAGAATGGAAGAAACGGAACAGAAGCTCTTGCATGGGAAAGCGTGAAACCGCTCGCAATCAAGTCCAAAGCCATGTCCAACACTATGTGCCATACCAGAAGACCTCGATCGATTACATATTTGGTCGATCGAGGAGAGTTGAAGGGAAGAGTTGCTCGATCGAGCTGTCCTGTGCTCGATCGAATAGGAGATGTCTACCATTTGGTCGATCGTGGAGAGTTGAAGGGAAGAGTTGCTCGATCGAGCTGTCTTGTGCTCGATCGAGTAGGAGCTCTCTACCTGTTGGTCGATCGAGTATAATTGTTACTCGATCGACTGATTTCCTCTAATAAAGACCTCGATCGAAGGGTGTTTTCCCTCGATCGAGTAGAATCTATCACGGGCCTTAAGTCCATAGCTTAATTAGGGTTTAGAGTCGTGTTATGCTTATTTAAGACTCTTATTTTCGTCATTAGGTTATCATGGGGTGATCCCTGATCATCACCACTTAGCTTCTAGTTTCTGAACTCTCTTCTTTCTTTAGTTTACATTCGGGTTTATCAACGTGGATTTGTTCCTTACGCCGGATTGCTAAGATTGTAAACTTCTCTTTTCTCTCTTTTATTCTTACCTTCGTTTTAGTCTTAATCACTGCTTACTTCTCTTAATTACTGCGTTGTTATTGTTCATGCTTGTTAATTGCGATTTTATTATGTCTATCGTCATATGTTCAATCGTCTTTGCCAGCACCGTTAATAGCATGAGTAGCTAATTCTCTTGTATGTTGGGATGAGGGAAACTGTAGTAGAGGCATGTTAGGATAGATTATTTTAGTTAGTCTTGAATATGAGAATCAGTCTAAGCAATTTAATTGAGGTTTAGTCGAATGAGTGCACGCAGGAGACTAGGCTAGGTAGTTAACCCCGACCTAGATTGAGAGATTGGAAGGGAAGGCTTGCTTAGAATTAATAGGTGACTCATAAGAGGGCGAAAGTTAATTAGGAAAATCCGTAGGGTGGTTTGAGACTGAGAGGAGAAAACCATTTCCCTTCTCATTGATAGATTGACTGACTTAGTTGACCCGTAGATGCCGATACTGCAGCGGACCGAATCCTAGCATATTTCTCTTTATCTGATTATTTCATATTACTTTCTTCCTTTATTTCTCTTCCTTTAATCTTATTTAGTTTAGTTAAAAACCATTTCAAAACCCCCCCAGTTTGTTACTAGCAGATTTAGATTTCAGTTAGTTAGTTTCCTCCCTGTGGAGATCGACCCTACTTCCGCTATCTTCTTAGTTAGTAGACTTAGGTTTTATTTTTGGTGTATAACGACACGCATCAGGTGCAAAGCTACTTTTCCTCATGGGGTTTATTGGCATCCCTGGGAAGTGTCCGTGGGATTTGAGCATGTGGTTGACCACTAAGTTAGAGTATGGATCGAAGTATAGATGTGCCTGATACGGATGTCGCAACCCTATCAAAGATAAAACCTAACGGTCTCAACAAAATGCAGTAGAGGCAGTCGGGTATCGAATCCACAGGGAGAGGGAATCCTATAACTTTCTAAGTCTGCCAAGGTAACTAAATTGGGTGGTTTGTTTAAATGATTTTCTAACACTACAAGAGAAAGGGAAAGAGAAAAGAAGAGCGAAACAACAGAAAGAAGAAGAACTAGGATCGTCGGTTCCCCATGGCATCTAGGGTCAGAATAGAAATCAAAGTAAAATCTAAACAGGTTTGTGGGTAGTGAAAAGGTCCTTTCGGTCCGCTATTCGCCCTAAGAAGATATACTAACTTAGCTCTCGCCCTCATTAGCAAAATCCCAAAGTTCATCACTGATCTGTCCTTTTCCAATCTCTCGATCTAGGTAAAGGGGGAATCAAGTCAATCAATTGAATGCGTCGACTCAAACAATTAAAAGCTATTAAATGTGATGATTGCTTACAACCCTAATCTAAAGACTACTAATCAATTCATCTTACCTACGCCACGGTTCCCCTAAATCCTAGCAAAGGAATTAGCTACGCATAATAGAAAGGAGAACAACAACAATAATAAATAAGAAATAAAAAGACATAGATAAATAATTAATTGAATTCAAGAACAATAATACCGAATTAGAAAGAAGAAGAAAGTCAGAAGAAGTCTTCCAATTCAGATCTAAAATAGAAGTCAACAATAAAGTCTAGGGTAAAAAGTTGTTATTGTTGGAGTAAGTGTCCTCCACAATAGTGCATTTATATAATAAATCTCATTTGGAATATACGTGGCATGATTAGTATATTTTGATACTCCACGTCAGTTGATTAACGTAAATCGGTAACGCTTTGCTGACTAGAGTTTGACGTTATTGTCGTATGACGGCGGTAATCAACTGATCCCTTTAGGTCACACCTATAGGATGAGACCCAAATAGAATACTAATTATTTGTATACGATACAGTTTAATTAGAGCATTACATATATTTGATATGTACGTTTAGTTTCGAGAGTTATTTATTGTAAATTGAGTTAGGAACTCATTCCCACTTAAGTTTATTAGTCATTATACGATAACTGACTGAATAAGTTTTACGTCTTATTTTAATACGATTAAATAAGATTTAATTTAGTGATTAATTGTTAATTCATTAAATTAGTTGAGGTTATGCATATATTTTGAGGTAGAGGTAATTAGTTAATTATATTTACAAGGAGTTGTAAAATAAATTAACTGGGCATTGTGGGAACCATTATATATTGATATAATGGTAAAATATCACTTAAAAGTTAAGTGTATATTTATTATTAATTTGAGTCATATAATTGTTTTATGATCAAATTAACACTTAATTATACAAGATAATTAAGCATATGATTATAAGTATTTGTGGGACAAATATCAAAAAAATCAAAATGGACCATATAAAGCCACTAGGGGCCGGTCAAGTAGTAGTTGTAAGGTGATGATGGTTGCTTTTGTTCATGCTCACAAGTCACATATGATTATGACATGAATAGTACACCAAAATCATTTCAACTAATACTACACTCCACCACCTTGCATGAGAATAAAATAAGAACAAAAATCATCTACAAAAGCTAGTAGAGGGCCGGCCAAGTGCTTACAAATAGGCCATTTTGTTGCTCATTTTCTTCTCTAATTCATTCTTGTTTTACCTTCTACATCTCTCTAAAACATCAACCTCTCACTAAACTCTCATAACTCTAATATTATCTACATATTACTAGTGTAGTAATATACCAATATTAGTAGCATTATGTCTTACTTATTATCTAGTTAATAATAAGGTAAGATTATTTGGGTTTAATCTTGGGTGCAACAAGAAGGAGACCTTCTACTTTGGAGGTTATTTTTGGAGGATCATCCACTTAATTTCATGCTCAAGAACAATAAGAAGGAGTTCTTATTGTGCCCATATTGAACCGAAAAATCCCAATGTAAGGATGTTTTGGTCTTATCTTTTCTTTTAAGCTTTTATATTTGCATGCATGATAACTAGATCCTAAATCATTAACTTAATGTAATTTAATGAACTAATTAGAGGAGTCTAATTAAAGGTCTAGGACTTTCAAAATCGTGATATTCTTAATGACAGAGGATGATATTGTTAATCCCATCGTGTGATATTGTTTTTGATAACGTGTGATATTGTTTCCAATAAAATGTGATATTGTTGTTATTAAATTGTGACATAGTGTCTAATAAATAGTAATACTTCTATATTTATAAGTTCTTTATTTAAAAGTGAAGAAAACATAATACAAATGACAAACATTGAAAAAAATATGCTATTATTACTGAGATACTCGATAAGTTTTCTACGAAGAGGTAGAGCTTGATAGAGTAACACAGTTCTGACCAAAAATGGAGAAATAATACAGCATTGTAACCACTTAATTGGCGGAACGATGTCAAAGAATGAAAGATTTGTCTTTATAAGAGAAATGGAAAAAAAAGAGATGGTGGTGCTCAGTTGATGATGTACTATAAACGTCTTCGACATGGATAAAAACTCTTAACCAACCTCGGCAAGAGAAGAGACCTTCAAAAGGATGAACAAAGTAAAAAACAACATCTTAGTACCATCTTTAAGACAAAAGGAAATGCATAGATATAAAACCTCCAGGTTCAACCTAAAAGAAAGGTGATTTTCAGCATGCACATCAGCATGTTGTATGCATAGTGGAGTAAGAACAAATGTAACATAAGCATAAGAAGTGTTATCTCCAACAGAGGATAAGGCAATATGCTCTAACATGAAAAAGTAAATTGGATTATAATGTTGTTCCGACTATGATATTGTTAAAAATAAGATGTGATACTATAAAGAATGACGCGTGATACTAATTTACATTAATTAATTAAATCATAATGTATCACGATATATTTTAGCCTCCGATACTATTAAGAATAGTGTGTATACTAAATTACATTAATTAGGTAAACAATAACATGTATTGACAAAAAGAAATAACAACAAAGACAACGCATACATAAATTTTTACAGTAGGTCTTGCTTGCGACGGATCGGATCTTGCGACGGGTATTTTGTGAGAGGAAATGGGTAGAGGGGACAAGGTGGACACCCCCCATGTGCTTCTCCACTCACCCTTGATGGGTATTTTGTGAGAGAATATGGTATCCGTCTTAAGCTTGCGACGGATAAAGTGCGTCACAAATAAGATGATAAAAATAATCATAATGAGGATCAAAGCATACATAAAGAGATGATAAAAATACATCAATTAAAATGAAAAGAGATGATAATAATACATCGATTAAAACAAAAATCTGAATAATGATGATTAAAGCATACTTAAGTGCATATAATTTAAAAAACAATGATGAAATTAGAATTTCTAATATAAAGAAGAGTGAATATATAATACCTGGCTTTGCAATTGCTAGAAGTGATGAAGAAAATCAAATTGTATCACTTGCTTGAGAAGAGAATAATTGATGGGAAAAAATTAGGTCATGAATAAGGAAAAAAGAACGCAGGAAAAGAAAAGAGAGAGTAGAGAGAGAAAGTGAAAGAAAAAACAGAATGGGTGACTTCATATGAGAGTATATATATCAAGTTGTCAAATGACGAAAATACCCTTATTATAACGCGCCTAATCACAGCCATTAGTTCTCCTTGATCTGACAGTTGAGATTAGGACTCACGGACTCAAAAAGATAGGGTGGACTCACTTGATCCTAATTCTATATATATATATATATAGAATTAAGATCCTGTGCGAACCTATAGTTCGGTGCGAACTTACGAACTAAATGGTGAGCGTCAAATTCAACTTATTGCGTGGCCAAGATTAACCCCCCAATTAAAAGTCCATAACTCTGACTATATGAAAAAGAACAATGTTACATAATCTCATACTTACACCCTTATCCCTAACCTTTCCCTTCCACTCGTCAAATACCCAATTATCATAGACAACCAACTTCATGGCCGTCGGAGCTTCGGTACTGACATCGTTGGCGTGCCACCTTAACCCCATCGGCATGTATCTTTTCTCTTATCTTTTCGCCTCTCATTTCTATTCACACAATCTCGTCGCCGGTCAGCTATCGTCGTAACCATTAATGTACAACCATTTTCCGTCATTCTTACTTGGTACCTTACACCAATGTTATCTGTGTAATTATTTCTTTGAAACTCAACATTATTTCTCGTAGATCTATCATTTGAATCACAGAGTTCTATATAAAAAACCCTACAAACGAGTATTTATTGGTGATTCTGGCGGAGTAAGGTGGTGGCTCGGTTGCGTGCGACGTCGTGCTGTGAAATACGAGAGGAAAGAGGTGTTAGGATTAGTGATATGACGGGTTTGTAATGTAGGTGAGTGGCGGTGGTATTGGTGGTCGGGTTGGGGCGAATGGTGGCGGTCGTCGTCGTCGTTATGTGGTCAATGATGGTGGTCTCGGGGTGAGGTCAGAGGGGTGTTAGTGGTTGTGGAATTGTGGGGTTAGGTTCATCAAGTTGTGGTGGTGGGGCTGTGTTTCTGGGGAAGTGGTAGGGGTAATGGTGGTGGTGGGCCAGTGGCGGTAGTGCCGTAGTGGATACACGAAATACCGGCCCAGATACATGTGGTAAAACTACCAGATACACATCGTATTACTATGGATACACATGACACTACTGGATACATGTGTATCCAGCAGTAATATGGAAGGGGTTCGTTATGCGAAAATAGGTGCCATAATGATGGATTATGTGTCCTTCTGCAGATTAGCGTTGCTTATGATTTCCATTAGACCATACCCAAGCAAGGATCACGCTAACTGGGTCGCCACCCATTTTAACACTTAATCACACCTTATTTAACTTGACCCATTTTCACCCTCCCAAGCAGAAGGTCGTGACCTAGGTCATCTACCCAATAAATTTTCACTTTTTCAATCATTTATATCCAATCATACTCTCTCTCTTATTTTTTCAATTACTAATAAATAAACAAATTCGTCTTATAATAATTTTTATTAGAAAGTAATAATGGAAAAATTACTTGTATATGATGAATGTTTTATTTTTACCTTTATATTAATTAAAATAAATAATCTTTAAAATTAAATATTCAAAATAAATTTAGAAAAATGAAAAAATAGTTGCTCATATTACCCCACAGCCCAAACAAACCCCATCTACCATAGTTAATTACCCTTCCCAATTAAATCCCCATTTCACATTCTACCCCATTTCCCAATTCCTATCCTCTTTAATTACCCTTTTCCTAATAAATTCCTTAACCCAAATAGTCCCAGATCTCCATACTTCATCTTCTTTGTTCACCATCACCAAACACCTTACTCGCGCACACCACCGTCTCCACCGTATTATCTCCATCGTCACCATCTCCATCAGGTAGCTTTATTTTTAACCGTATATAGTCATGTTTGAATCTTGTTACAATTTATTTTGGTTTTTTTAAACAAAATATACGTTAAATATATATTTTAAAAAATGGTACCAAATATGTCATAATTGAGTTCATTCTATAGACAATTTGAAAAGTGGTTCAACAAAAATATGCTTGTATTTTATTTTCTCTTGCTTTGTTACGTGATTTTAATTTTATTTTCTTATTAAGTTATTCTTTCTTTTGGGTGTTTTGGCAGGAAAAAACGAGATAAAGGCAGGGTGATTCTGGGCAAATTGCAGGCTGTCAATTTATGTCTTTTTTTTTTCTTTAATTTTTGTTCAACAACCAATCAGGATGCCACATACTGGGTCATCAACTGGATCAAGATGACCTCCAAGAGGTCATGGGATGACCTCCAAGAGGTCATGGGATGACCTCCAAGAGGTCATGGGATGGCTTTTTTTCCAATTGGGTCATGTTAATTTGGTAGTTAAGTATTGATTAAGGTGCCCCAACAAGGTCATGACCTCCCTCATGACCTTGCTTGGGGATGGTCTAATAGGAGGAACTCAAAAATAGTGTGCTACTCCATGATAAAGTTATTATGACTTTAATATGTTGTGCATCAAATTGAAGAGCTAATATTTTGAGCTTATGTAAATTCAGTGAGCAGTGGACTTGTGGTTAACTTATTCGCTTTGAGTAATGGTATAGATAAAATTCATCACAAAAGCAAGTAGGCATGAATTTCTTATGTTGGAAATTATTGTTGGGTCCTAATTTCTTATTTTGTTGCACGAAACATTCTAACTAAGTCGAGACAAAGTCTTGTTCATGCTCGAAACATGAGACAATATGTACTCATTTCCACGCCTCACACGAACTAGCCACAATCTAGTCGAGAGCCTCACACAGAATAGCCATGGTCCAATCGCGTGCAATGATTGGGACTAAAGAGAGCACAATTCAGGAGTAATTTGAGTTGAGTTTGAGGCTTGTCAACTTGAAATGGAGCTGACTAGTTGATCATGATAATGTCATAATATTATTTACAACTTGGACCTTGCAACTTGAATTGAAATTATTAGAATCAAAGTGATTTACGTGTGTGCTATCATTTTCCCACCATACTTCAACATTTTATATTTTTTTATTACTTAAGGATAGCCATTCTCCTCGTTTGATAACATTCTCCCTCGAAAAGGGTTCGCCCTACCTTTAGCTAGCTACACATACTCCTTTAAGTTAGATACAAACCTAGCTTGCTAGATACACTCTTTTAAGTTATTAATAGATACATACCTTCAGCTTACTAGATACATACCTTTAGCTTACTATATACACACCTTTAAGTTACTAGATACATAACTTTACCTTGCTAGATACACTCATTTAAGTTACAAGATACACTCTTTTAAGTTACAAGATACATACATGTAGCTTTACTAAATACATATATTTAACTAGCTAGATACAATTATTTACATTACTAGATGCATATGTTTAGCTAGCTAGATACACTTTTTTTTAACTTAGTAGATACATACCTTTAACTAGCTAGATATATTTATTTAGGTTACTAGATACATACGTGAAGCTAGCTAGATACATACCTTTAGGTAGCTAGATACATTCCTCTAAGTTACTAGATACATACATGTAGCTTGCTAGATACATTTCTTTAAGTTACTGGATACATAACTTTAACTTGCTAGATACACTCCTTTAAGTTACTGGATATATAAATCTAACTCTCTAGATACATTTCTTTAAGTTACTAGATACATACATGTAGCTTTCTAGATACATTTCTTTAAGTTACTGGATACATAACTTTAACTTGCTAGATACACAACTTTAAATTACTTGATACATAAATCTAATTCTCTAGATACGCTCTTTTAAGTTGCTAGATACACACTTTAAAGATACTACGTACACTCCTTTAAATTACTGAAAACATATTCCTTAATTTGCTTAGATACACTCTTTTAACTGATTAGATACATAATTATAACTTGCTATATACACTTCTTTTAATTTGATTGGCTATATAGTCAAGAACTTATAGCAAGTGAATATAATCTAACTTAGAAGAAGCCTTGGTATCAGTGATTCTTGACTGCATTGTCGTCCACCCTTGGAAAATCCTTTCTATTAGTTCACATTTGTAGTCATATACTCGTTTTGCCGCTATTAATCGCTCTTCTTCGTCTTCTGTGAATGCAATCATGTTTATCCGCGGATCTAATTGGTTGACCCACCTTAATGTACAATTGTTTCCTGGATACTGCTCATCGAATTTTTCAGACACAGTGAAATCCGTAAGGACTAGACTAGTACAACCAGCTTAAATTGAATTCTTATGGGCAAAACTAATAAACTTCTTACAGAAAATGGGACTTCTTGTACTTGGCCAAAATCTGCGTACATTTACACACAAACACCATGATATCTTAATCCACACCATAATTCCATAATACATATACACACACAAACAGATAAATGATACAATTCAAATCAATCAAATTTCTTTAAACCTAAAGTATCGAATCCATGTATAAATCAAAACACCATAAACATTGAACTCCGTTCCTGCCTTAATTTAACGAACCAGCAGCAACAACTGCAAAATCACAAATCTTGAACCACCACCATTTGAATACTCCAATGACCAAAGACGATATCCAAGTCGGAACATCTCAATGAAGCACCAAATACTCTTGCTTTTTGAAATATTGCTTCTATTTTGTAGATCTGAATATCATAAAATCAGTTTTTGATAATATTACCTCACCGGAAATCAAATGGCGATGAGGACATTGACGCTGGCATGCGTTATCGACGAAGTAAGGGAAGTCGAGGGGTAGTGATGTCAGGCGACGGTGGTGTTAAGCTTACCACCGGAGCGTTTATGTGGTCGTTGGGGTGCCAAATTAAGGGCGTTTCAAGTGGTGGTAACATGGCTGTTGGTACCCGACGAGGAAGAGATGGGATGATGTCAGGGCTCCGGCGTTCCATCGGTGGTTTCTGAGTGGACGAAGGTGGTGGTCGGTGGTATTCCTGGTGGGGACAATAGGTCTACTGAGTTGTTGATGGTAGTTTGATTATTTTAGGAGAGAAGGTGAGATTATTATATATATTAGGGGTATGTTTATGATTTAGTGTATATGACGGATGTAAAGCTGAGTTCGTAGGTTCGTACCGAAATCTAGTTCGCACAGGATCCCGCCCATATATATATATATATATATATATATATATATAAAAGAGACTTTTTTCTCAACATCATTATAAAAAAAGGTTTTCAATTTTTGGAAAGAATATTTTAAGATCTTCTAAGATTACGAAAAATATCTTATATAATATTTTTAATATCACAACTATTATTTACGTAAGAAAAATTATTGATCATCAATATAAAAAAAATATAATGCAAAACATTTTGAAACTTACATATTTGGATTCGTAGCAAGAAATGCTTTCAGTGGAGTATAAATTTTATATTTTTTTACTACTATATTGTTGATAATATGTTATGATTAAAGTATAAGTATGTGAAAATTAAAAAACATTATTTTAAAATTAATTTTTATTATTCTAATACTCCCTCCACATATATTCTAACACTTTTTTTCAGGACATCTTTCACGAAAAGAAATTCGAGAATAAAAAAAGTAACATATAGACGTCGAAAAATACGATCAAAGTGTCGTCTAGGAGTCCGCAGTAAAGCAAATGAGGTTAAAATAGGTGTGTGGAGGGAGTACTATTATAACAATTTAGTAACAGTCAAGAAATAATTATTTTACAAAAAAAAGATAGTATACTACTTAGTATATTATTTATCCCACATTGACAAAAATTATGTAAGTGTGATGAATATACTATGTATAAATAGTATAATTGTCCCACATCGAAAAATTATCATGAGGTCGATGATCCTATGATTATAAGTAGGACTCATCCTTCAAACTTATGTATACACCCAAAATATTTTGAGCCTCTTAAGAATTGCCTTATAAAGCTCTTAAAGTAGTATTATTATCTCCGATAAATATACATAAATTTACATCATCATAAATAACAACAGTTGGTCTTAATGAAGACGGTCACTATCCATCTTTATTAATGAAGACGAGTCGAAACTCCTCTCACAAGGGGGCAAGTGGGGTTTAAAATGGATCCCCACTTGTCCCCTTGTGATAGGAGATTCGACCCGTCTTCAATGAAGACGGATAGTGACCGTCTTCAATGAGAATTTGTAAAATAACAATGGTCCCACATCAAAAAATAATGTAGGTGTGGTGAATATACTATGTATAAATAGAAAAATTTTCCCACATCGAAAAATTATCATAAGGTAGGGTTATCCTATGATTATAAATAGAAGTCATCCTTGGACTTAAGTATCCACCCAAAAAATTTGAGTCTAAGTATTATCTTAGAGAGCTCTTACAAGTTTGTATTAAAAATTAATTTAGAACATTATGATAAAAAATAATTTTGATGATGTACTACTTAGTATGTTATTTATCCGAATATACTATGTATAAAGAGAAGAATTGTCCCACATTGAAAAATTAACATGAGTTAGGGTTATCATTATTGAAACTTATGTATCCACCCAAAATCTTTTAAGTCTCTTCAGTATTGTCTTAGAGACCTCTAAAAGTTTGTATTAGTATTTCTCCAATATTGACGTTTATATCATCAAAAATTAATTTAGGAAAGTATGATAAAAAAAATAATTTAAAATATATTTTAATTATTTTAATATATATTTCATATATTACATTAAAGGGACGTTTTTAATTTTTATATAAAATGTTTTACTTTTCATTAGACAAAAAGGTATTCTAAAAAAAATAATGAACATAATATAATTAGATTTCTGGTAAAAATGTTATCATTAGAGTATAGATTCTAATATAATTTTTACATACTTGGTGTAATTTTTAGTATGTTATTTGTTTCACACCGAAAAGTAATATATGTATGGTGAATATAATACCTATAAATAGTAGAATGGTCTCATATCGAAAAATTGTCATAAGGTGGGGTGATCTTATGATTATAAATAAAAGATATCCTTAAAACTTAGGTATCAACCCAAAAATTTTTTTTAGCCTCTTATCTATTGTCTTAAAGAGTTCTTAAGTATATATTATCACATCGATAAAAAATTAAATTAAGAAAATATCATATATAATAATCTAGATATAAAAAAAAGTGGAGAATCTTTTAGTTATTATTATATATATTTCCTATATTATTATAATCAAGTGATATTTATAATTTTTGTATAAAAACAATTACATTTCATTTAACAAAAAAATAATATAAAATAAATAACGAAACATAATGTAAGACTGTAAGTGTGGTAAATAATTTACGTATAAATAATATAATTGTCCCACATAGGAAAATTATCATAAGGGTGATCATGTAATTATAAATATGAGTCATCTTTGGAAGTTAGATATCAACCCAATGGGTCTCTTAAATATTGTGTTAGAGAGCTCTTAAAGTTTGTATTACCATATCCACATTAGTAAAACTTAAATCTTCAAAAATTAATTTAGGAAAGTATCATAATAAAAAGTGAAAAATCTTTTAATTATTTCAATATACATTTCCTACATTATATTCAAGTAGTGTTTATAATTTTTATATAAAAACTTTAACATTTCATTTCACAAAAATAATTATTGTAAAAATGAGTCATCATTCGAACGTAGATATCAACTTAAATATTTTGAATATCTTAAGTATTGTCTTATAGAGTTCTTAAAAGTTTGTATTATTATCTCCACCTTAATGAAGTTTACATCATCAAAATTAATTTAGGAAAGTATCATAAATAATAATTTAAGGAAGTATCATAAATAATAATTTTAATGGTGTACTACTTAATATGTTATTTGTCCCACATTGAAAAATAATGTAGGTGTGGTGAATATACTATGAATAAATAGAAGAATTGTCCCATATTGGAAAAATATTATAAGTTGGCTGATCATGTGATTAAAAATAGGAGTCGTCCTTGAAATTTAGATATCAACCCAAAATCGTTTAAGTTTCTCAAATATTGTTTAGAGAGCTCTTAAAAGTTTGTATTGATTATGAAAATAATATAATAAGATTCGTGGTAAAAACAATGATATCATTACAGTATGGAATCTCATATTAGTTGCACATATTTGGTGTAATTCTTAGTATGTTATTTATCCAGCATTGAAAATGGTGTAATTCTTAGTATGTTATTTATTCAGCATTGAAAAATAATGTAGGTTTGGTGAATATACCACCTACAAATAGTAGAATTGTTCCATATCAGACAATTAGCATAACGTGGGATGATCTTATGACAAGTAGGAGTCATATTTGGAACTTATATATCAACTAAAATCTTTGGAGTCCTTTAAACATTGTCTTACAGAGCTTAATTCTTATGTATCTTGGATCATTTTTTTTTCTTTTTGTGAATGTATCAATCATATGTAAACCTAATAAATGATTTGAACAAGCATGTTAATATTTTCTGCATTCATAATATAGGTCAAATATAACTTGAGTCCTGGCAATGTTGGTAAAATATGGCAAAAATAGAATTTGACTCAATATATCAATATTATTTTCTTAAAATTTATATTTTATTATAATCAAGTTAATTGTTATAGAAAATTTATGAAAATAACATTAATGTAAACCCGTGCATCGTACGGTCATAAATTCTAGTGTTTAATAAGCTAAGCCGTAAACTACTAACTAGCACTGGAAAATCAAAAGCCCATGCATAGGTATTCAATCTATGCGCCGCGCTTAAAGCTTGATCTCAAGATAGGTGGTATTCAATCTATGAAACTCGAAGCTTAATCTAACATTGAACCTGAGCTGATTTTAGAATTGACGAATAAACCATTTTGAGGTACAAAATGAAGAGCGTGTGTCATCGCCTTCAATCCTTCATTGAATCGCAATATATGATTTGTTTTGACGTCGTCAAATACACCCATATCAAGTCCACCAAACTTGGCTGGCATCAACCATGACTCACTATCATCATCGGTAACATGTATACAAGACGGTTGCAAACATTTGGGATGTGCTAGAGAAACTGGCATAGGAGAGTTATCACCCACGAAAAATGCCACATCACCCAAATCTTCAACATTCTCCCAATTTTCGTCTATATGATTAAGTTTGAAAGCTTCAAGCTCATTTGTCCGGTAAACAATGTCATAATTGTAATCGGTATCTTCTGTTTGTTGTAACACCATGAGAAGGTCAACAGTATTTGATTGTATCAAATATACTTTTATCCTGTTTATGTGCAAATCATCGTAATTTTCATCATCACCCATAATCCATAACCAAGCTCAAAGTCGAAGAATTCCTTAATCTCCAAATATGTAATTGCTTCATCATCGTATGTAGCTTAATAGCTTATACATGATTATCCGTAGCCACAATGTTAGAACCACAATTGGTTGATAATGCCAAGTTTCATTGTTATTTAATGGTTTACTTCTTAGTTATGATTTATACCATTTGAAGCTCTCAATTATTTCTCAAGGATGATGCAAGGATGATCAAAGATGAAGAAAGTCTTAGCCTAAGTCAAATGTTGTAAACGAAGTAGTGTAACATTCTTAGTTTGTCAAGTGACTGCAAAACCATGCAACAGTGCACGACACAGTGGCACTGTGTTTCTGATTCAGCTCAATGGAGAAATTTTTGAATTATTTTATTTGTGAAAATATTCAACTTTCTCTTTCTAAATGATTTATGATTTCTTAATGATTTCAAAGAAACAAATTGCAAGTTTGAATAAGAGAAGTTTGTTTAATTGAGAAGCTAATCCTACTTGGTTAATAACCAATGGTCACAAATAATTTATGGTTCCCATAACAATTATAGAAACACACTTTGTTTTTCTGAAAAAATGGGCACCTCTCTTGAGCGTCACAAATCTAATTGTACTAATGAGATTTTAAAATGATTCTTATCATATTATCCATTGGATAAAAGAGATGATGGTGTGTTGAGTTTCCTTTCTTTACACACTCTTCCTTTATAAATAGCCTCAGACTTTGTCATTCATAACCAAGACTTTTAAGAGCATTTATTGAGAAACTTTTGCAAATCATTTATGAGTTTAAATCTTTGTTTCAAGTGTTTGAAAAATCGTTTTAAGTTTAAAGTCTTCAATCATTTTTTAAAAGAGCTGTAAATCTTCATGTATTAGTTCGCTGCACTGTGACATCTAAGTTTGTTCCATGATCTCATGTTTAAGTCTTAATTGTGATCTCCATGTTCATTAAGTGAACGATTGAGATTCAAGACTCTGTAAACCTGTGAGATAGAACACAAAAACTTTTGAAGCGGAGTAGTTTTAAGTTTGAGTGCAACCGGGGTTGGTTGGCGAGTTATTTTCATTGTAAGGGGTTTAGTAAGTTTGAGTAACTTTCTAAACAAGCAATAAAATAATATTGGATGTAGGCTTCGGAGTAGAAGCTGAACCAATTTAAAAACATCGTTTTGTTTGTTCATTTATTTTCACATTCCGCTGCTTATTATTTAATTACTGCTCATCTCGTTATTATGTCTGCGCCACACAGTCTTCCACACTGTGACGGATTGCATATCTCGCTGCCTTGTTTGTGTCACAGTCCTTCATATATAGTGTAATTCAGACCTGTTGTTACTTCTTGTGAACTTAAATTCAATTAAGCTTCTCAAGTCTCGTACTTAATTGTTCTTTCTTGTGTTATCAAATACTCCCTCCGTCCCATTCATTTGTTGGCCTTTTATATTCTTTGTGATGAGTATTTTAATCAAAGGACAACAAATGATTGGGACGGAGGGAGTAACCAAGTTAAGTAGAAATTTTTAAAAGTACACCTAATTCACCCCCACCCCCTCTTAATTAGGTGTTAATTGTTCTTAATTCTTCACACATCATGAAAAATACAAAAACTTGTTTCCTCTATCAATACTGATGTCCAGGATGGATCGCCATGTCTAGCAAAAGCTAGGCATTGCATAAATCCGTAATTTATCATAATAACAAACTCACGATGAGCATTTTTGACCCTTTTAGCACAATAAGCTTTGTCATAAACCTCCTCAAACACCAATGATAATATTCTTGATACTATTCTTCTCATTTATCATTATACGTTGGGAAATTTTTGGGTAGGTATAGGAGTGTTTCCAGAGATGGGAAGTTAATAGTCGCCTTGGATGGTGAATGGTGAATTTTGGTTTTATTTCATCTCCTCAATAAGTTTAGTAATGAGCATAAATACTATTTCCTCCCATCCAAACCAAATTACTCATACACTATTTCAAGTCAAACTTGATAAATATTGACATTGATTATATGTAGTCAAATTTTTAAAATTTGTATATAAAATTGACATATTTACATGTATTATAAAAAGAGGTTTCGGAAAAATATTATTTCGATGCAAAAAAGTAATATATATATAATATATATTATATCTATATTATATATATATATATATATATATATATATATATGAAGAAAAACGTAGTCAAAGTGTCGTTTCGTAGACCGTGAAAAGTCAACTGGGTAGTTTGCTCTGGATGGGAGGGAGTATGTTAGTTCCGATGGAGAGAAGCACTTATGATTAGCTTTTCATGAAATTTTCGTACGTGCAATTTTAACAAAATCTTTCAATTTAATTTAATTTTATTATGTTCAACTCTATGTATTTCTCTAAATCTTTCAAATTTATTTTATTTTATTATGTTCAACTCTATGTATTTCTCTCTGCGTAGAGTACATTGAATGTACAGAAGTGGCTCTCGCAATGGTTCTGTTATTTGTATTAAGCTACTCTAGGAGGAAGGTTCTTATGCGGTGCAGTGGTAGTGTGGTACTACTAGTTTAGTTGTCCATAGGTGCTTTATTAAGAGAATTCCCAACGATGCTTTGTACATTGATTGTAAAACCGAGAATAAGAAATAAGGTAAGGAAGAGCGCGTGATAATGTGAGGAAGAGCGTGTGCAGTAATAATTCAAGGTAGAAGGCGGGGCACAATGGCCATTTGTCCTTTTGTTGCTTTTGCCATTGTAATTCTCAGGCTATATTTTCCTATTAATACGTACACGATCATTAATTTATCAACCCCCTAATTTTAACCCCGTGCAAAATTACACGGGAGTATTATGAAAAATAGTAAAGGTTTTATTAATAAAACATACTCCGTACATGATATAACTGGGTGAAATTTATTAAATTATCCAAATATATTTTACAAACAATAATTCTTGTGTAAGGCGCTTTTACACTAAATTAGTGTAAAACGACCTTAAAATTTTACTTAATGAATACCAAATATAAACTAATGGAAAAATGGTACAAAGTAATAACACAAATTCTTATTTCAGACGGTCTTAAGTTAAGACGTACTCACAACCGATTAAAATAACGTTAGAATGAAAAGGGGCTTGTGAGAGGTCTTAACTTAAGACCGTCTTAGACAAGACCTACTCAAGTAATAAAAGTTGTACGTATACTATAAATAGGATACTAATTAAAAATGGTTACAATATATAAATGGTACGAAAATTATATCAAGGGGTATGACAAAATGATCTCTCAATAATTTATTATGATATCATCTCTCCAAAGTTTCTTTGTGAACTACCCATGTTTTGAAATGGGAATATTTGTCTTTCATTGATTTTTTTTACCCTAATTTAGTTTAAAATGATTTTACACAAGACCAACTCTTTTTCAAATATCCCAACAATCCAAAACCTTTATTTCCCTACGACTAATCAATAAGCTCCTAAAGTCATACTCCATGTAATTTCACGACCACTAAACAAATTCATGTATTAATGATGATAATTCAAACCGATGCAACAACAATTTTTTTTTTTTTTTTTACAAAAAACGGATTTGCTCTCAGACATAGATCTCACCATCTTGGCCAAAGTTTAGGCATGAAATATTCACGTCCAAGTTTGGTATTAGATAGGTTTCCATGTCTGGTCCAAGTTCAGACGTTGGCCGACCTTTGACTGACCTTTGATCGTAGAGGATTGTCCGTAGGATGAGATTTTGGGAAAATGGTACTCTCCAGCATGAAGTACTCGACCTAGTAGACTCTACTCGGTCGAGTTCAGAGGTCACTCGAGCGAGTGCAGCCTACTTGACCGAGTGCACACTTACTCGGTCGAGTGCGGCGGAAATCAGACCGCGATAAATATAATTCGAGAGTTATTTCATCAATCATTATTTTCATAACTTATGTTCTCTCTCTAAAACCTAAACCTATCTTCTCTCCTGTTAAACCCCAACTACCCTATGAGACTACCACTTGATGAACCGCCGCGGGGATCCAACAGCAAGCGCGACCGTCCTGTAAAGAAACACAACTAGTCTGACTAGGTAAGTACCTTTCTCGTAGTTATCTTTAACTCTAGTGACCATAATTATGATAGGATGACATTATTGTTGTAGATTGGAATAGTAGATGTGATTATGCATGTACCAATGTGTATGCGCGCGCGCGCGCGCGTCAGATGATGGCTATGTGCAAGAATGCTAAAAGGTAGGGTTTTCCTACTCAGTATTTGTTATGCTAACTGAAGTGATAAGATTATATGTTACTTGTTGGTGATTGATGATGATGATGGAGATCAGGTGGAGTTTGGGTTGTTACTATGGTTACTGATTGGTGATTCCGTTAGGAGACACATCACACCCCGAGTTCGCCCCCGTAGTTATCCTGCTACGTGGGGGATGTGCACATTAATGTTCCGGGTTTATCTCGCTGAGGTGAGATGGAATTTCGACGCCTATGGCTGCGGTCCAGGGTCAATTGATGGTTTTTGTAGAACAGGGATGGTAACCTGAGTCTACTGAGGTGTCCGCTGCGGTGGCCCTCTGGTTTCTCTTTCCCTTGACTTATTTTGTACGTTGGTCGGTATATTCGTTACTGACCATTTTACTGTTTTAAACTGTGATGATCCATCTGGGAATGGGGAGCAGATTGGTTACAGGTTATGTGCTTGATGATTAGGATTAGCTGGGATGCGACGAGTCTATGACCGCGTTACTGCTGCTGAGTCTAAAGTTCAGGAGTCGGTAAGTGGGGTTGTTACAATGATTTTGAGTTAGCTAGAAAGGATATGATTAACAAAAATAGAATGGGTTATAGGGGATGGAAATATGCTTATCTGAATGCGGACAGTGATTACGTCAGACTAAATTGTCACAATGAGGAGGTTGAATATAACGGGTCACTGGATACGGATTCAAATTGGAATCGCCAGTTTTAGTCATCTTCGGGTGACGATGAGGACGAGGTTTTGTCTTGTCCTAAACGCGGTAAGTAATTCGATCTTCTTTTTTTTTATTCTTTTTTTGGTAAAGGTAAGTATATTCGATATCAAGAATTGTCAACGAACTACAAAAAAGGAGTCAGTACAACTCATACTCAACTACTAATAGAACATAACCATATTCTATCTCTATTAGTTAATTGACCTGTATTACGACTCCAAAACCTCTCACAAACAGTTTTGATTACTAGTCTTACTACCACATACGGATAACTCACAAGATGATCAACCTTAGCTTTGTTCATTGCAGTCCAGATGAGATAAGTTATCCCAACATGAGCAGCACAAATAAGACGTCTTTGAAGTACAGTTCTTTCTCTCCCTCTTTGATTCCATTGATTCAGACCATTAGTGTTGATGTTTACCTGCAACTTACTCTGCAAAGCAGAGATACATCTGCTACTAAAAGGACAATGATAAAATAGATGTTCATGTTCCTCATTAGCAACTACACATAAATAGCAGACCAGATCCTGACTGACTCCCATACTAGCAAGTCTATCCTTGGTAGGCAATCTCTTGAGCATAATTGTCCTGTAGATGAAGGACCATCTAGGAACATTAACAATATTCCAATAGATGAACCTACATTGTACTTTAGGCTTTGGCAACCTTTACCAATCATATCCAGACCCCACGGAATACTCCTTTGTGCCTCCCAGCCAACAATCATTGCTGTAGGCAAGGTGAAACAATTGCATGATAGAAGTAATTTTTCTCCAGGACCAGTTGCAATCACTTGGGGGTTTTCACATCTTCCCCTCCCATAGGTAATTATGACAAATAATATCTATCTTGGTCATAATTCCATTATGGAGAAGGAAAATACAAGCACAGTAAGAACGTAGACTGATCGATAAGCACAAAGTTTACAAGTGTTAACCTGCCATAAAAGAATAAGTTCTTAGCACCCCGAGAACGAATTCTGGAAGTTATTCTATCAATCAGAACAATCCCATCCTGCCTAGAGAGCTTCTTGTTGGAAATAGGAACACTAAGGTATCTAAATGGTAACTCTCCTTTAACAAAACCAGAAATGAGTATAATCTCCTCCATGATAGGTCAAGGCACACCATTGAAAAATATATGTTAGACTTCTCTTTGTTAAAACAAAATTCGATCTCCTTATCTTGCTTGTATTTTTTAATTTTGTTGTGATTAGCTTTGAATGTTCTGTTTTTATTAATGTTGCTGCTACTATAGCTAAAAACTCATAAACATGTATTATGTCGTTGTTGTTATTGTTTTTGGTGTGCCGTTGTTGTTGGTGGCCACGTAAGGTAAAAATTTGTGATGATGCCCTATGATTATTCGTAAACCTGTATTGTTGGAAAGCAGTTGTTGTCTATAATTGTTTTCTAATGAAGACGCCCAATGATTGTTTGAGGGCTGATTTGCGCTATTGGTAATGATGCTGCTTACGTTAGCCATAAGTCGGATTCTGTCGATACTTTATGTAAATTGCCACCCCTATGCAGTTTAGATGACGGCTTTACATTTCGTTCGTAAAGATTTATAAATTGCCACCTCTAACTGAATTGAGTTGGAGGCTTTACATATTTGTTTCCGGAATTCAAATTTCGATGATGAGTGCCATTTTGCGTTCCTGCAAAAATGTACTTTATGCATATTATGTCCACATATTAGCTTCAAAATTCACATTCATGCATGGACATTGACATAAACATTTTTAAGTTACCCAAAATTCACCCTATACTTTTCATAAAAATGTCTAATGAGATTCTTAGTTAGCAAGCTAGCTACTAAAAGTCCACCCTATTCTTTTCAAAAGTTATCCTTACATAAACATTGACATAAAATCGTTTATGTTTAATTTTACGTAAAACAAAAAGGTGCCCCATACCTTCTTTAAGTTACTGTTCTGATGTTGCTGGTTCACTTGTTGTTGGTTCACTTGTTGTTGCTGGTTCTTGTGTATTTGTTATTGTATCCAATGCTATTGTTAGGTTATCAGTACGTGTTGACCTTCAACTGATTTTCCAACCTCTCTAGTCTTATTAACCTATTTTTGCCTAAATGGGAAAATGGGTAGGAGTTGCTTCTCTTATCTCTAATTGTTTCATTCATACAAGCTTGTAGTGAGACCTAAAAAAGTTTCAATTTGTCATAGTTAATTGTCTCAAAAGCATTTAAAACAGAATCAACAAGTTCACAAATTGAATATGATTATTTCTTATGTTGAATAGTTTAAATTGATTGAAAAAACCTAAATCTAAAATGTTCATGTCTAGACTGTTTGAGGGTTGTTGTACTAGTTCAATATCAAACCCATCACTCTAGACCACTTCTAAAAAATCAACATCAGTCCCTACAATATGTGGTTTGACATTATCTTGTTGAATGAAAATCCTTTTACTAGCACCTTGAGGCCACTTGGCTTTGATTGCCGGGATAACCTTTCAATAAGACATTCTTTCGCAACTTGTTTAGTTATGCTTTCTATTGGTTTCACTTCTAGATCGAGTTCCTTTAACTCTATTTTTGGAAGCCCTTTTTGCTAGTACAATAACGGTAAAAGGGAATATTCTTATCTTACCATCAAATATACATATACCATCCTCATCATATTTAGGTCTAGCTATCGCCGTCATAAACATTATTTTTGTGATAAAGTTTTTTGATTGACAAGTCCTATGTGGCAGCTTTTCATTTGCCAACATGTAATACCTTTTGGTTAATCTTGTCATATAGAACCATTTTTCATCAATATGAACAACATCAAACCTGCATGGCTTCAAAAACTAGATTCCCATTTAATGTACTTGAAGATATTTTACCTAAAATCCAATGTAGTCTAGCCAACTTATTTTGATTTGATAAAGTTGGTCTAATTGAACTTGTATGAGCTCTAATCTTTCCCTTTAGGACTAGTCTCCAAACTGTAGTACAAGGTAATCATAAACCTATGGCAAGGTCTCTAATATTCATTCTACTTTCCATGTCAATGCTTATTACCTTTTCCAAGTTGATAACTCTCGTTGATTTCCTCCCTTTGTACTTCCTACTAAAGTCAACCACCTGACCATCTTTAAATTTTGTTTGTACTGTTTTCCAAATGGTGTTAATGGTGAATCTTGAGACAACATAATCAGAACTCAATTGGTTTATTAAAGCATGTTTGAGTTTTCCACCTTAGAAATTCTATGTCATTTTTGAGAAATCATTCTTCTTTCCATGTTGGCGAGTTTTTTTTTCTTAAGCCGAACAATTGGTTGTGGAATAACAACATCCTCACATGCCACCCCATCCAATAGATTGGTAAGTCGTATTTCAACCCATTGCTTTAGAAACGAATGTGCATTAGTTTCTTGTAGTTGTGGATTGTTTTAAGATGTGTGCAGATGTGATTGTGCATGGTTAGATGTTCCTGGCCGTTGATGTTGTTGGTTGTTGGTGTGTTATGCTGTTGGTGATTGTGGCTACTGTTTCCTGCTTGCTGAAGTGTTCGATGATGTTGATGGCTACTGTTGTCTTGCTGCTGAGACGGTCGTGGTGGTCTAAATGGAGTGTAATCACCACAGTTGATATTTTCCGACATTTTTTTGATTTATTGTAAATTGTAAAGTTGGGCAAGGTGAAATCAATGTATTGGTAAGTCAATAATGTATTTATAGATGAGTAACTTTGAATTTTTTTAAGTATTTGTTCAAATAGTTAAGAGAGAAATATAAACATGGTGAATTTTTGTGTAAATTCAATTGGTTTAAGTTGAAAGTTAAAAGTCATTTTTGGAGGGAAGTATGAATTATTTACCCACCAAAAGTGGCACGACTTTTTGGTGAGGTATGCCCTGAACAAAAAAAAAATCTTCCCAAGGAATAAATTAGCTTGTACAGTTTATGACACTTTATTGAAGGTCAACATGGGACTATAATGCTAATACAAACATATATACCCCACTTGTTTTCACTTTCTTATTCTTAGTGCAAAAAAAAAAACGTAAAGAAACAAATGGAGTAGAGGAAGTATATATCAATTGTCATAAGTTAATATCACAATCTTACCCTGCCATGTAAATAACACCGTTTCGATTCTCAAAACCTCTAGTATTGGGTGAACATCCAAAACAAAGAAATGGCTTTTAACTACCTCACCATCAAAAATGTACGTAACCTTTCGTGGCATTCTGAAATCATAAACAAAAAAACGCTTGTCAAAAAGGCATTATTGTTCAAGTGCCCGAAAATCTCGAAAGCAGACACAACTCTTAAATTTACAGTCGACATTCTTTGACAAATCACCACATAGAGTCGACATTCCAAAACATCTTTCGGTAGCAACCATTCACATCAATTTCAAAACAATACCGCTGATTGGATAACTAACAATCTTCGCGACAATCATGTTACAATTACACATAATAACCAACCACAGCAATGCCAGCTCAAAGAAATGTAATTGAAATCACATACGTAAGTATAGATATAGTCCACACAAGAAACCACAAATTACCACAAGAAAACCACAAATTACCACAAGAAAACCACAAATTACCACAAGAAAACCACAAATTACCGCAAGAAACAAGGCATCACGACTGATTTTCAACAATTAATTAGAAATTAAGTTATTAGACAACTGAATTACGTAGAATCAATATGTAGAATCAATATAATAAATCCGAAATTGGAAACCTAGAAAGTATAGAAACATTTCCGAAATTACAAATTTACGCATAAAAAACACATTTCCACATTAAATAACAACTAAAGTAGCATAATAGCTTACAAATGAAATTATTTAATAACTTGAAATATAGTTAATCAAGAAATTTTTTTTAAGAAAAGAGAGAAACCTGGAGTTTCTGTAAATGCTGTTGGTGTTAGGGTTTACTAGTTTTAAACTCGCGCAAATTGCGCGGGGATGCCTTTAAAACATTGTTATTGTCAAAAAAAGTTGAAATTATATGTAATTTACGCTACATGTCATTTTTAAGTTTTTATAAAATGCCATTTTTTTTACGTTTGTGTAAAATGTAGTTTTTCCAGTTTACGTTATATATGTAAATTATGTAATGTGTATAATTTACTTTTTCCGTTTCATTATATAAGTCGTTTGAGATTATTTCATAAGAATTAAGAAAGTATTGGAAATATTTTATTAGTAGTTGTGTATTATAAATGCTCTTTGAAAATTTGAAAAACTAAGTATTTCCACCAATAAAATGGCTTAAATTACCTCTTGTTCATAATTGTTAGTGCTTTGAAAAATAAAAAAAACATTTAATAAATAGAAAAATGTAAAACGACTTACTCTGTATAAAATAATTTTTTAAATTTTTTTACTAAAACGACTTATATTATTAAACGGATGGAGGGGGTATGTATTTAAAAGATTATAGGGTGCTTGAATTACTTTTAAAAAAGAATAGACGGTAGAAAGTAGCAGTTGGCATCAACGGAAAAAGTTGGCTTAATGAGACATGAAAAATGTATGTGCTTTTATATATAGTTATATAGAGGATATGAATTGGTTTAGAAAAATATGTTTACAAATTTTAGTTTTAATAGAGTATGGAGTAAATTTATAAAAATATATATATTTTTTTTGTAATCTAATTTGGTGAAAAAATGAACATTAAATATTCCACATTAATATAAAATTTGATTATTGATGTGGGAGTAAAAACAAATGCAATTGTTTTAGAAAATAAAAAATAGAAAATAAATAGTCGGGTTGTGACAACCCTCGCGAATGCGGAAATAAAACATAACAAACATGTGATTTATATAGCGGAAAATACGGTGTTTTTAAAACTTTTTACATGCAAAATAGAAATACGAGGAATGTCAAATAAATACAAACTAAAATAGAATATACTACAAAGAGACGTAGTCTCTCAAAATGCATCAAACATCAAAGTTATTAGCAAACTAGATAAACAACGTCTAGAGGTGATTAATCCAGGCCCGCTAGCTCACTCCCGAACCCAAAATAGCACAAGCAAAAAGCCATCCAATCAAGCAACCTGTTCATCCATGAAAAACATGAACGCCACAATCAGTGGGGAGTAACTCCGGGTTCTCCCAGCCATATCACGATAAACGTACATAGAAGGAAATACAAAAGTAGAAGCATGCATATATAGATATACATGTGAAATACGATAAGAATAGATAGGCAATTCAATGCATAAAAATATCGATACATGGAGTACAAAACCGTAACCATCATGCTATAGATAGACACGGGGAAGACACTCTTAGGCAACCGAATACGCTCACTAGGGCTTGCATCTCACCGTTAGCAGTGTAAGTTTGATAAGATTGAGACTCGACAAACAAACCATGCCAAGTCATGTGAAGATCATAAGTAATCCATCATATAATCACCCATTCAAACGTACCAATACATTGACGACATCTCTCACGGTAAATGAAACGCACTAGCACCGTGTACATGACAAGAATGATTAAAAGACATCCATGAGATAAGCATTTCCCTGAACGCATACACGATGACATTTCGTATATGTAGACTAATTTCCTCCTGGTAGCACGACGATATAAATATCCGGTCCTAGTCTAAACCTAGCCAGACTCTCGGAATAAACCATTTTCCGATTCGACATGCGATGACATTTCGCATCCAAGACTCGGTCAATCATTGACGCCGAGTACCCCAAATTTGGTCGACATTCACGAAAGAGGCGGAAAAAAGCACAAGCCTCATAACAAGCGGTACGCTACATGCAAATAACACCACCTCGCAAGTACACAACATTTGACGGCCGGGTCGATCAACGCAAAGCGTTCGCCTCCCAACAACGTCGTCGTATGCCCACTAACACATGCAATTAAGCAGTAAGGATACATCCCTGTTCCGACATTCCAGCCTTACGAACGTGAAGGTAGCCAAGGGAATGAGAGTACAAAGCACATAGGAAATTAGTGCTCAAACCGTAACATTTGTAAAAACCGATTCAAAGTGGGACATACCAAAAACCGTCACAAAACATGAGAAGAGGGAGTTATATAAATTTAACAATGATAAAAATGAATCAATACATGATACATAAGCATTAGAACAAGTTTAGGAAGTATAATGAATAAGAAACATAAATCCCCTCTCCAAAACAACGTCTTTGGAAACCAACTAAAACAAGGGTCTACTTCAAACGGTCATAACTAGAGTTCTAGACATCCAAATGCAGAAATTCCAAATGAAGGTGATAGCTTATTCTCTTACGGTTCCAACGGGATGTCACAAGCCAAAAATAAGCAAGTAACGAAGGAGATATGATCATTGTACGAAAATGGGTCAGTGCAGGAAAACTGTAGTCGACTTGAGAAACTGGCAGCAAGAGACGCTGCCAGCGCCCTACGACGCTGCCAGCGTCCTGTCTCGGGCACGAAAACACAAATTTCACAATTTCACTTAGGCATAACACAACATCATCTATCATTACAAATCATCAATTCTCATATACATTATCAATTAACAACAACCATCATCAACAACACAATTCCTAAGATTACTAACCTTATTCTAAAAACGATTTCTAACATAGAAAACACATAAAACACGTAAATGATATCGAGTAACCCTTCACCGTTACCTTTATGCGTCTTTAAAAGATTTTTAAGCCTTCCTCCACTAGATAGTAATCTTTGCCGGGGTCTAGAAAGTCTCCACCTAAACAAAGACGACAAAAGATGAATATAATTCACCTTTGAGAAAGACGGATAAATTGAAAAGCGAGAAAGACGGTAATTTTATTACCAATACGGATAGAGGAAGATGAGAGGGAAGGAATAAGACGAACTTGAGCGAATTTAAGCGAGTAACGAAGGAGTAGCGATGATTATAAGATTGGAAGAATATGGAGGCTAGGTTTTGGGTTTACTTGTTGAGGAAGAAGAAGTTTGAGTTGTGAGGGAGTTAGGTTATGAGGGAGTATATGAAGAGTAAGTGGAAAAAGTCAAGGAAAAAGTCAATAACGTCTTAAGACGTAATTTACTTGAAATCTCGCGTAAAGTCTAAATACGAACTCGGAAATTCTAAATTAGACACGGAAAATTTAATTCTAAACTAAAACTAAATTTCGCTGAAAAGTATCCGTAAAATATTTTTACTATAAAAATAGGGTACATTTGCGGGTGTTACAATCACCCCACCTTTTAAAAAAGTTTCGTCCTCGAAACTTGAGAGTAGAAAACAAAAGTATCAAGTTCAAAATTAATACGAAAACTTTTATAAGGGAAAACATTTATGAAACGAGGTTCGTCTCGAAAATGGTTTAAGGAAAATTTTCGTAAGTGCAAAACCTTATTTACGAATCACAAGAGTGCCCGTCGCGAACGAGAACTCTAATTATCCAGATCAAATCAGTGTCGAAATAGTGAAATCGAAAATCAAACAAGCGTTAGTAAGTGTAGGACTAGTTATCAGACGTCTCCAATAACAAGTGCAAACATTCAACCAAACGCAAAAATCCAAATATAAAAGCAACATAAATCTATTTTCTCCAAAAACAAGGTACACAATACATCTTTGGACTTCTTTGAAAAGTTAAATTAGAAATACAATATGAAAATTTGAAGGTTTTCTCAAAGATAAAATCAAAATAACAAGACATTACACAAACATAGAGCGACTCGCACATCTCACACACAATTCAGGGTAACAAAATATATACAAAAGACTCAAAAATGAAACAAATCGAACTCTTAGGGATAGGAAGATCACGATAAAATCGGTACGAAGGTCTACAAGAATTCGATAGTACTAACTCTACTAATACTCTAATCCTCAAGAGGATGTAATTTACCCAAGTTACACCTCAACATTTTCAATCATTAGATTTCTACTGAAATCCTTCATAACCACGAGACCTCAAGTCATCAACCTAACCATTCAAACCTAATGATGCGTGTATTTTATATAGACTTTCTAGTCCATTTATGCACGCATTTCTATGTCATTTAGGTGATATTATATCGCCATATGCCCCTTTTTGGCTACTTTGTACTTTCATTACCATTTTGTAGGTACAAGCTGTGTAGTAGCAGAAACCGAGCCAAAGCAGTCCATTTTGCATGCATTTAGGAGAATGGAAAGATCGGGACAGGAACTCTTGCACGGGGAAGCGTGAAACCGTTCATAATCAAGCCCAAGTCATGACTCACACCACATACTATGCCAGAAGACCTCGATCGAGGAGTTTACCATTCGATCGAGGTAAGTTGAAGCCAGAAGTGCTCGATCGAGCTACCTCCTCTACTCGATCGAGTAGAAGCCGCTTACCAGTTGGTCGATCGAGTAGACCAAGTGCTCGATCGACTGGTTTCCATGAATAAAAGCCTCGATCGAGTGGTTATTTCCCTCGATCGAGTAGATTCTATCACGGGCTTTAAGTCCATTAGGTTAATTAGGTTAAGAGTCGTGTTAGACACTATATATGACTCTTATTTACGTGATTAGTCATTTAACAACTATTATTCAGTTTTAATTATTCAGTAATTAGAAGCATTAATTCTCCTTTAGTTTCTGAACTTTACCTTTGGTTTGCATTCGGGTTTATCGACGTGGGATTTGTTCTTTACGCCGGATTTGCTAAGATTGTAAACTTCTTCTTTTCTCTTTTACTCTTAATCTTTAGTCTTAATTACTGTTTCTCTTCCTAATCACTGCTGCATTATTATCTATGCTTGTTGATTACGATTTTATTATGTCTTTCGTCCTATGTTCAATCGTCTTTGTTAGCATAGTTAATAGCATGAGTAGCTAACTCTCTTGTATGTTGGGATGAGGGAAACTGTAGTAGAGGCATGTTAGGATAGATTAGTTTAGTTAGTCTTGAATATGAGAATCGATCTTTGCAATTTAATTGAGGTTTAGTCGAATGAGTATACGCAGGAGACTAGGCTAGGTAGTTAACCCCGACCTGGATCGAGAGATTGGAAGGGAAGGCTTGCTTAGAATTGATAGGTGACTCCTAAGAGAACGAGAGTTGATTAGGAAAATACCTAGGGTGGTTTGAGACCGAGAGGAGAAAACCATTGCTCTTCTCATTGATATATTGACTGACTTAGTTGACCCATAGATGCCGATACTGCAGTAGACCGAATCCTAGCATATTTTCTCTTTATCTGATTTATTCGTATTAATTTCTATCCTTATTTTCTCTTCCTTTAATCTTATTTAGCTTAGTTTAAACCAAATTTCAAAACCCCCCAGTTTGTTACTTGCAGATTTAGATTTCAGTTAATTAGTTTCCTTCCTGTGGAGATCGACCCTACTTCCGCTATCTTCTTAGTTAGTAGACTTAGGTTTTATTTTTGGTGTATAACGACAGACATCACCTAATAAGCATCGACTAGGGTTCATAGATTGTAATCTGCAGGAGAGGTCCTTTAACGTAATATAAAATCCTTAGATTCATCATACTTTATCTGAGACCACTAACCAAAGAAATCTCATCTTAGGGGACCATATCTACTAACAACCACAAAGTGAACGGTCCTTACCATAAAATCCTCTGATCCAATTTATTCCAAAACTCATTATCCATAATTTACGATGGACTTTCTCATCCTCGAAAGTCAAAACACAATCAAAGCAACAAACATATTTATCTAAGATTCAACTAGCCTCATCCAAAGTCTCACGACAAGGGAAAATCCACAATCCATTATCGGTTATAAGGATTCTTTAATACGCCATAACATCCTTAATTCGATCATTACTACACTCGAAGCCTCAAATATAAATAGTCACATTAGCAAACTATGGTGGTTACTAATCCTCAAGATGAATGGGTTCACCATTCTATCTCTATATTCCATAACAACTGAGCACTCACTATCCAAAGCTTGCAACGAACATTTCTCAATCTCAAACTATGATTCCTTAAGAATAAAAGAGAATTACTAATTCCAAACCACAAATGGCCAATCACTTGGCAATCAGACCACCATTCAAATCATATAGCACATCTAAAACTCAATATGAATCGATTTTCATTTGCGACAATACTCCTCAAACCTTGGGTACCGGCTTAATTATCCTAAAGCAAAGTCTCTTTTAGAATCCACCAATTAGAGACATCTAATTCCCAAATGACATACCAAGCAACTGTTATAGTACCCAACAACAACGAACTATTATCATGATTAACTAAATTCTCAAAATAACACTAGAGTACCAAGCTCCAAATCCAAAACTACTAGGAGAAGATACATTATCACTATTAGGATTCATCCTACAGCTTAAGTCCTATTTTGCATGATCAAATACAACCTGAAATTTGCTCAATCCAAAAACACATATTCTAACCTAAGAATTCCAAAATACATTACACTTATTCTCTGAGCCTTACAAATGGAATACCCAATCCATTAGAGAAAAGATGCAGGAGCAACGAGATAGGAAACGATAAGGAATCTCAAGGAGAACACGAGAATAAATAAGGCACGAGATTACAAGAGAGGAGCGCTGAAAATAACGAGGTCAAGAAAAAGACAAAGCAGATAGTAGAGGTATGAATATATCCGAGTAAGAAATAAGATACGAGCATGCGATTTCTTAAAGATCAATCTTGACAAAAACATCAAGAATGGAAATGAAAAGGGATGATGGCACGAGTAAATGTTTAAGGTTTAATCCACAAAATTTCTCCTTTCAGACTCAGGGTGATAGCAAAGCAACTCACCCCAATAACAAAGGTCTCTTACAAGGGACCCTACCACAAATTATCAAAGTAAGGTACACCTAGATTTAACAAATCGATTACAACCCAATTCATCCACCCTTTCATATAGCACGGAATCCCAATTGCGGAATTTCAACTCAAGTATAGTAACATTCTCTAAATTCCAAAATCTGACACACTCTCAAAGGTTTCAAAACCGAAGAACTACCAAGAAATTCTTCATACTAATCTCTTTTCAACTCCTACGACCCAAAAGGTAGAACACCGAACAAAACGTCATTATCAACATCATAAGGCATCACTGACATAGCCAATCTAATCAGATTCCACTCATTTCCAAAATCCTTAAGTAACATGGTTTAATCTATCACGACGACTTACAACCTCAACCAAGTCTCCGATACCAGGATATAAGATCATATTTTTAAATCCAAGAATTATAGCCAAACACTTTTCCACCAAGCGTATACTCTAACACATACACTAGAATCCACAAAAAGTCACTTAGTCTCAAAAGCATTTTACCACTCAAGGCATCATTCGAACTCCTAAATTCAAAAGATTAAATCGCTAATGGGTTAAGAAGTCTTAGCCAACTCATTCAACCTTACACCATCAAATATCATGAACTATCCACACATTAGTCATGGCAAGCATCAAGCATTAAAATCACCAAACTTATCTTACCACCTTTCCACATAGATACAACCAATCATCAATATAGGGTGAACTTAGATCTACACCATTTACCTGAAATCCCAAATTCATTCTAACCAACACTAACATCCCACAAAGTTCAAAATTCTTCCGACCAAGTATAATATACCACAAACAAATGGGTATGGCATCCACAAAAATGTTTCATGAGTAAGGTAAGGATACCAACTGATGAGGAGAAGGGAAGTAACAAGAGTAATCTCCAAGGGGAGAAGACGATAGATGATAAAGAAGCACTTAGATAGAAGGAAGAGAGCATGATACATTAAGGACGAGAGAAATCATCGATGAGGAAGAAATACACTTCAATTAGGCTTGTCAATCTTCAAATCTTCGGTAGAGGATACTTCTTCTAGGTAACACATGATCCTCCTCAAGACGAAAGATACAAACAAACATAACATCACTCAACACAATCAACAAACAAGTTAGAACCTAACAAACATCAAGTACACCAAAGACTACCAAATTAGGTCCTTAAGTCTACCCATCTCTCATTTATTATTTCAAGGTCAAGTAATTTAAGTTTAGGGTTCACGTGTGTGCGTCGGGAGCGTTAAAGCTCTGATACCAACTGTGACAACCCTCGCGAATGCGGATATAAAACATAACAAACATGTGATTTATATAGCGAAAAATACGGTGTTTTTAAAACTTTTTACATGCAAAATAGAAATACGAGGAATGTCAAATAAATACAAACTAAAATAGAATATACTACAAAGAGACGTAGTCTCTTAAAATGTATCAAACATCAAAGTTATTAGCAAACTAGCTAAACAACGTCTAGAGGTGATTCATCCAGGCCCGCTAGCTCACACCTGAACCCAAAATATCACAAGCAAAAAACCATCCAATCAAGCAACCTGTTCATCCATGAAAAACATGAACGCCACAATCAGTGGGGACTAACTCCGGGTTCTCCCAGCCATATCACATTAAACGTACATAGAACGAAATACAAAAGTAGAAGCATGCATATATAGATATACATGTGAAATACGATAAGAATAGATAGGCAATTCAATGCATAAAGATATCGATACATGGAGTACAAAACCGTAACCATCATGCTATAGATAGACACGGGGAAGACACTCTTAGGCAACCGAATACGCTCACTAGGGCTTGCATCTCACCTTTAGCGGTATAAGTTTGATAAGATTGAGACTCGACAAACAAACCATGCCAAGTCATGTGAAGATCATAAGTAATCCATCATATAATCACCCATTCAAACGTACCAATACATTGACGACATCTCTCACGGTAAATGAAACGCACTAGCACCGTGTACATGGCAAGAATGATTAAAAGGCATCCACGAGATAAGCATTTCCCTGAACGCATACACGATGACATTTCGTATATGTAGACTAATTTCCTCCTGGTAGGCACGACGATAATAAATATCCGGTCCTAGTCTAAACCTGGCCAGACTCTCTCGAATAAACCATTTTCCGATTCGACATGCGATGACATTTCGCATCCAAGACTCGGTCAATCATTGACGCCGAGTACCCCAAATTCGGTCGACATTCATGAAAGAGGCGGAAAAGAGCACAAGCCTCATAACAAGCGGTACGCTACATGCAAATAACACCACCTCGCAAGTACACAACATTTGACGGCCGGGTCGATCAACGCAAAACGTTCGCCTTCCAACAACGTCGTTGTATGCCCACTAACACATGCAATTAAGCAGTAAGGATACATCCCCGTTCCGACATTCCAGCCTTACGAACGTGGAGGTAGCCAAGGGAATGAGAGTACAAAGCACATAGGAAATTAGTGTTCAAACCGTAACATTTGTAAAAACCGACTCAAAGTGGGACATACCAAAAACCGTCACAAAACATAAGAATAGGGAGTTATATAAATTTAACTATGATAAAAATGAATCAATACATGATACATAAGCATTAGAACTAGTTTAGAAAGTATAATGAATAAGAAACATAGATCCCCTCTCCAAAACAACGTCTTTGGAAACCAAGTAAAACAAGGGTCTACTTCAAACGGTCATAACTAGAGTTCTAGGCATCCAAATGCAAAAATTCCAAATGGAGGGGATAGCTTATTCTCTTACGGTTCCAACGGGATATCACAAGCCAAAAACAAGCAAGTAACGAAGGAGATATGATCATTGTACGAAAATGGGTCAGTGCAGGAAAACTGTAGTCGACTTGAGAAACTGGCAGCAAGAGACGCTGCCATCGCCCTACGACGCTGCCAGCGTCCTGTCTCGGGCACGAAAACACAAATTTCACAATTTCACTTAGGCATAACACAACATCATCTATCATTACAAATCATCAATTCTCATATACATTATCAATTAACAACAACCATCATCAACAACACAATTCCTAAGATTACTAACCTTATTCTAAAAACGATTTCTAACATAGAAAACACATAAAACACGTAAATGATATCGAGTAACCCTTCACCGTTACCTTTATGCGTCTTTAAAAGATTTTTAAGCCTTCCTCCACTAGATAGTAATCTTTGCCGGGGTCTAGAAAGTCTCCACCTAAACAAAGACGACAAAAGATGAATATAATTCACCTTTGAGAAAGACGGATAAATTGAAAAGCGAGAAAGACGATAATTTTATTACCAATACGGATAGAGGAAGATGAGAGGGAAGGAATAAGACGAACTAGAGCGAATTTGAGCGAGAAATGAATGAGTAGCGACGATTACAAGGTGGATCAAATATGGAGGCTAGGTTTTTGGGGTTTCTTAATTCTTAGTGAGGAAGAAGAAGATGAATGTGAGGGAGTTAGGTTATGAGGGAGTATATGAAGAGTAAGTGGAAAAAGTCAAGGAAAAAGTCAATAACGTCTTAAGACGTGATTCACTTGAAATCTCGCGTAAAATCCAAATACGAACTCGAAAATTCTAAATTCGACTCGGGAAATTTAGTTCTAAACTAAAACTAAATTTCGCTACACGGGTGATGTCACATGACGCTGCCAGCGCCCTACGACGCTGCCAGCGTCCTGTCTCGGGCACGAAAACACAAATTTCACAATTTCACTTAGGCATAACACTACATCATCTATCATTACAAATCATCAATTCTCATATCAATTATCAATTAACAACAACCATCATCAACAACACAATTCCTAAGATTACTAACCTTATTCTAAAAACGATTTCTAACATAGAAAACACATAAAACACGTAAATGATATCGAGTAACCCTTCACCGTTACCTTTATGCGTCTTTAAACGATTTCTAAGCCTTCCTCCACTAGATATTAATCTTTGTCGGGGTCTAGAAAGTCTCCACCTAAACAAAGACGACAAAAGATGAATATAATTCACCTTTGAGAAAGACGGATAAATTGAAAAGCGAGAAAGACGATAACTTTATTACCAATACGGATAGAGGAAGATGAGAGGGAAGGAGTAAGACGAACTAGAGCGAATTTGAGCGAGAAATGAATGAGTAGCGACGATTACAAGGTGGATCAAATATGGAGGCTAGGTTTTTGGGGTTTCTTAGTGAGGAAGAAGAAGATGAATGTGAGGGAGTTAGGTTATGAGGGAGTATATGAAGAGTAAGTGGAAAAAGTCAATAACGTCTTAAGACGTGATTCACTTGAAATCTCGCGTAAAATCCAAATACGAACTCGAAAATTCTAAATTCGACTCGGGAAATTTAGTTCTAAACTAAAACTAAATTTCGCTACACGGGTGATGTCACATGACATCATTAGATGGTTAAATGGTGAATTGAGAATGATGTGGCTTCACCAAAATGCAAGAAATGTTCTTGCTTTAATAGAAGGAAGAATATATACTTTAGAAATTTCATTAAAATATAAGTCACACTATCAATAAAGTTGTGTTAAAAATACTGTATGAGCAACTAATCTTAAATAAGTGTGTAATAATTATTCATATTTTTATCGTACCTCAACAAATGGTTACTCAATAAAATAGGTAACAAATTACTATTTCTGACTCAAACTTTTACTTGGTACATACTAAGAGCCAAATGAATCCTCTTTATTTCTTTATCTTAATTTCCTTTCAAATACCCACATATTATATTATATATTTCTCTTCATTCATTTACTTTTTCATACTCAGGTATATTTACAACCACCGATCCGGACCATTGATAGAATGATAGGTAATGGCCTCCGTTTCGTTTGAGGAAATGGCGAGGATTCTTACTCCACTAAGAGCGCATATAAAACACAAATTCTCATTTAAGACAGATATTATCCGTCTTAAGTATAACACAGGTCAAATAAATTCCAAATCATCCACTTGTTACCTAAGAAATACTAAAAGTTTTGTCTATATTACCATTATATTATGTGGTAGTAATTGAACTGTCTTAAGTTTAAGACTGATAATACCAATTTAAGCTAGACTTACGGTGTAAAAAATTCATAAATTCTCATTTATGACGGGCATTATCCGTCTTAACCTTAAAGCGGATCAAATACTTACCAAATCACCCAATTTGTTGCCTAAAAAATACCAAAAAATTGTCTGTATTGGCATCATGTGATAGTATTTGAAACACCTTAAACTTAAGACGAATAGTGACTGTCTTAAGCAAGACTTGATATAAAAAAAATAATAGAAAATTTTATATTGATCTATAAACCATGGTCTATGGACTATCTACGGCCCAAAAAAAAGCTTCGTATCTATTCATATAACACATACCTGAATATGATACTCGTCGGATATAAAAAAACCCTATCTTACCCCCCCACACAAATTACTCTCTTTCTCGCCTCTCACCCTCCCTCACTCACTGAACTATCTGACACCTCTCTAATTCTCACCCCAAACCTTTAAAAACAGTAGTCCACAATTAATAACTATTCCTTGAATATGATACTCATCGGGTAACTGTATGTAATGTTTTTTTTTAGTATTATATCAATTTATAGAATTGTATAATCTTATTTTATTACTTATTCGATTTTAGTAAAAATTGTTGCAATTTTTTTGTTTATTTTTTTCTACTTCATATTTATTTTCCAGTAGATCTTTCTTCGTTTTTTCATTTTTTTTGTTCTTTCATACTCTTATTCATCAATTTCAACCATAATTAATTAGTTAACTTTTTTATATAAGCAAAGTATTTCATGCAAATAGAAAAAAAAAATAGATCTACGATTTTTTATATTTTATAAAGTATTTACTTTTATAGAACATTATGTTCTTTCATTTAAAATTTGTATTTATTATTTTGTTGTAGTATAATTATAATTTTTTTTTATAATATTAGTACTTTTGTCAGTAATTATTTTCAAGTTTTTATGATAACAGTAGAAGCCTTCAATGTTTTGTATTGTTTGTGACTATATTGTAGTATAATTGTGACTATAGTCAATTAAATACAATTGAAATAATTGTTGTAGTTATAATTATTTAAATTTAGTATAATATGTAATTATATAATATATTCACCATTGTATGTCATACTTATGAGTTTTGTATCTGAAGTATTGTATGATGAAAAATGAAATTCTAATTAATTCCTATATAGATAGTGGGCCTAAAAATCAGGAAATAAAAAGTAGCCTTTGACATTTTGACTTTCAACCACAGAGCGACACGTAGGCTCTGTGGTTGTTGTTTTATTAAATAAGGATTGAAACGAGTTTAGGGGGGGAATGAAGTGTATGCATGTATATATAGAGAAAGTCTTAGAATCGAATGAAAAAAAAAGTTCTGTTAATTTTTTGCAAGTAGACTTCTGTTAATAAGTAATTTTCTGAAATTATGAGCATGCAAAAACGATTTAATAAAAATTTTAAATACAAGCAGTAGAAAATGAAATAGAAAAGTTGTATATATACCGTTTGATGTATCATAGTGGTGGCGTTAAAATCCGATCTTTTTCATTTTGAAGAAGATAAAGAAAATGTTAAGCTAGCGGGCACTGGCGGACCTATAAGGTTTAGAATGGGAGTGCACAATTTAAAATAGTATAGCAAAATGATTGATAATTAAACTTTACCATCACCATTACATAATAAACATAGTTCCAATTTTTTTTTCTTTCACAAATACGGAATACTATAGATTTCAACTCACCCTACATTCCTACAATATAATATGACTTGAAAACGCTTCAATACATCATCATTAATCTAAATTTTTGTATTTTTTTCATTATTCTAAAATGAAACATATCATACATATACAAAAATTAAGATTTCAAATTTGTAAAAAAAAAATCAGTTCTCCAAAATTTTCAAGTTAGGGTTCGAGAAATTTTAAAATTAATGATATTTATTAAATTAGCAGCAAATAATTAAATTTACACGACAAAATCATAAATAGGCGGCAATGAATCGAAACAAAAGCTAAAAAAATTTCATAGTAGGATTGACGATCTAAATTACAAAAATTGAGACCATAGAGCAGCTGGCCTGGTTGGAGAAAAAAGGGGTAGAAATAGGATATATGAAATAAAAATAATAATAAAAGCCTACTAGTGGGAGTCGAACAAAGGCCCTCCCGCTAAACTTAGAAAACATGTACCAACTTAAACACTACTTATTTAACTTAGTACTTACACAAACATTATTTTATTTCTGATTTCACTTCCGATTTTAAAAAATAAAAAATCCTCCAATCTAGGTCCCTGGATCCGCCACTGCTAACGGTATAGAATAGATTGAAAGATGGTCTTGGAGACTCTATAACAAAGAAGGAAAAGAAAGCGGTCCGGAGAAAAAACTTATTTTCTCTGTCTAATAATCTTCCCCATCTTCGTCTTTCCAACCTTTGAGTTTCCACATTTTTTATGTCAAGATCTCTTCCTTTTCATGGGTGGTTATTAGACAGAGAAAATAAGGGGGTTAGTAAACATCGACGACGTTTTAGGAAATATTGACGAGGTTTTCATTACGAAGAACAATGTCTCTCTCTCTCTCTCAAACACAAACACAAACAAATTAAACTAAAACCAAAATCCCCTCAAAAAAAAAAACTAAAACCAAAAAGAATACAACAACAACAACAACAACAATTATTCTAAATCGATTTTCCCGACGGACGAATAATTTTCGGTATGTTTACAAATTATTCGCAACTTAAATTTGTTATTTTTATTTCTGAAATATTTTTTTCGGTATATTTATAAATTATTTTTGTTAATTGATTTACGTTACGTTTTAGTTAAATTGAATTCAAATGCGGATAATTTATCATTTTTTTTAAAGTGAAATACCATGGTTAGACATTGAACTCAATGTCCAGACCATGGCAAGACTTTGTAGTCCAGACCATGGCAAGACATTGAGTTCAAAGTCCAGCCATGGCCATGGCCAGATGTTGAGTATCAACGTCCGAGCATGGTCAGGCGTTGAGCTTAATGTCTGGCCATGGTCTGACATTGAGATCAATGTCTGACCAACGTCTGGACATTGAGTTCAATGTCTGACTATGTACCAACATTTAATTATTTATATAACCCCGTTTAATAACATTTTAGGTTAGTATATGTAAATTGACTAATATATTTTATATATTCATTTTCTAATTAATTTCCAATTTGCATGAAACAGGACTCGTTCAAGGATTTCGGTAATAATGACTTTGATTACAATTCTTTTTTTGATGGAGGCGGGTAGAACCAAGAAAGAAATTTTTGATATTATTCTGATTTCTGGATAAGTTTAGGGGCCATATTTCAGCGTGGAATGGGATTTTGCTTTCATCGGCCGGTAGATTAACTTTGATCTCTTCTATTCTGTCCTCCCTCTCTGTTTATTTTCTATCGGTATTCAAAATACCGGTAAGTGTGATGGATAATATTGATTCTCTTCTTTCACATTTTTGGTGGGCTGGTTTGAAGAAATCAAACTGTATTAGCTAGTGTAGTAGACTTTTCATCAACAATCCGAAGGGTTTAGGTGGTTTGGGTATACGTAAAACTAAGGGATTTAATCAAGCTCTTTTACCCAAAATTGGTTGGAGGATGATCAATGACCCTAAATCATTGATATCGAGAACTATTGGAGCTAAATACAAATTGTTTTATCCGAATGGTAATTTAACTTTCAAAACGAGTAGTAGCAATGCCTCGTGGGGCTGGAAGGATATTGCTTGGGGCCTTCAACTCATCCAACCGTATATTGCATGGTAGGTAGGGCAAGTTTCAGATTTAAATGTTTGGAATTCTAAATGGGTAGATGGTTCTTCACCATTACCATCTTACCTTGATCTTCTTTCATCATCCCCATCATTAAAATATCTTAAGGTGAAGCACTTAATACATGCAAATGGTTTATGGGATACTTATCGTACTGAAATTTTTTTTGATTCTGAATGGGCTGCTAACATTTTGGCGATTCCATTGAGCTACTGGGAACCTCATGATTCCATCTACTGGACTGAGTCTTTTAGAGAATCTTATGATGTCCAAAAGGGCGACTTCATTGCTTTCAACTCTACTTGAAATGCTCAGGCTACGATTAAAGATATTAGTAGGACTGGACCTGATGTTTTGAAGTTTGTTAAAAAACTTTGGCACTTACCCGGTCCTAAATCTTGGATTATTCTGCTTTTAAAAATTCTTACTACCTCTCTTTCTTTGGGTGAAGGTTTCATCCAGAGGGGTTTCGAGGGTGATTTTAACTGTCATCTTTGTGACACGCCGTCTGTGGAAACTAGCGATCACTTGTGTAGAGATTATGCCTTTGCTAACAAAATTTGGGCGGTCAGTCTTTTAGGGATACATGCTCATATTGGAAAAGAACTTAGTATCCAAGATTGGATCATAAATTGGATATCCTTGATTCAGAAACTTTTAGAATGGGAGTCATCTGCTCTTTCTTCCCTTTGTGTTCTATGGACTATTTGGAGTTGTCGTTGCAAAAAGATCTTTCAAGAGGATGCTACTCCTCCTTATGCCACCATTAAGGTCTATGAAATTTCCTACAATTTGGCCTTAAAAGCTGAGAAAGCCAAATCTTGTAAATTGATTACCCATGGAAATCTTCAAAACCTGCCTGTTGACAACGAGCTAATAAATTGAAGGAATTGTATTCAGATCCTTTTCCTCTTATCCCTACTAAACATAATTGTGACCAACTCGTTCTGTTTGTTGATGTTTCGTGGCACAAAAACCTCTTTGCTGGTTTAGGTTGGGTCATCGCGAGGAAATCTAAAGAAGTGATTTTGCAGGGTAAACGTCGCTCAGCTGCCTAAAGCGCTGAAGAAGCTGAAGCCATGGCTATCCCGGAAGGATTATCTGCTGCTTTGAAGTCAAAGTTCGTTCATATTTCTCTTTTCTTTGATTATTTGCAGGTATTATCCCAAATTCTTAAAGTTAATCGCCCTCACCATGGAACGAAGGTCGTTATTGAAGACATCTTTAATCTGATTCATAATTTTCATTGTATTTCCGTTTGTTACGTACCTAGAAACTGTAATATGATAGCTCATAGATTAGCTAAAGGAGCTATCCTTTTGTAATTTACCACTCGCTTTCCAACTGTCAAAAAAAATTGTTTTTTTAATAGTACACTAGTATAGATCCCGTGCAATGATTGCATGGTATATACAGATTTTTGCTTTTTAAATTAATCGTATTATTTATACATATTAAATTAATTAATTGACAATTCATTACTCTTTCATCCTTTTATTTTGACTTGAGTTAAAAATTTGAAATTGAAAAATTAATCATGCAAATTGAAAAGTGTCATAAAATGTCTATTTTAATGATATTTTTTTATTTAAAAGTGATATTTTATTAATTTTTACTGATATCATAATTTTTAGCCACAAGTTGTATTAGAAAAAATCAATAAGTGTTTTATCATAAAAAGACTGGAGGCAAATAACATGCATGACAATTCTATGTAAATTGTTAGCTTTTAAGTTGAATAAATATCTTAGGGAAAATTCCCACGGTACCCTTGAGCTTTGACATTTTGACCTACCTAAAATTTTCAACCGAAAAACTTTAAGTGACCACAACTCGTGTTTGAAAACTTGTAAAATGACAATTTTTTTTCAAATCGTTCATCTTTCCGAAAGCTACGATTTGAACTAAAAATTAGTCGTATTTGGATCCCGTGGCTACGAGTTTTTGTATGTCAAAGTTTTTTTCACCGAACAAACTTTGAGTGGCTATATCTCTTGGTCACGAATTCCGAACTCGTCAATTTTTTTTCCAATCGTAGTTCTCGGAAAGAAGAACGATTTGAAAAAAAAATCGTGATATTCCGAGTTTGAAAAAACGAGTTATGGCCACTTAAAGTTTTTCGGGTCAAATATTTGGGCATTTCGGGCAAATTGTCAAAATACAGGGGTACCGTGGGAATTTTCAGAATATCTTAACTAAAAACACACTCACATTTTAGCCCAAAACATATGTAGTAAACCTATATATTAGGAATGTATTGGGTCTATGTATTATATATGAATAGTCATTGGAAAGACAAATTCATTATTACCGTCTCGGTTGTACCTAAATAAACTATATGTAATCTCAATCAATGATTAGATCATTCAATGACAATATCTTATCATGGTATCAGAAAGCCAGGTCCTTCACAAAACCTAACCTAAAACACAAAAACTACACCTAAAAGCAAAAATCATCCGAACAGCTACCACGTCTGGTGACGCTGAACAACCAGTTAATCCGCCAAAACTTGATTTCTCTAGCCCGTACTATCTCGGGTCTCACGATATTCCAAGTGCGGAGATTTTTAACGTCATGTTTCGACGTGATAATTGGGAGAACTGGAAAAATAACATGAAGATGTCCCTTAAGTCTCGTCGTAAGTTCAGTTTTGTCGATGGCTCAATAAAAAAGCTCACTAATTCTTTTTTTTTTCTCGGAAATTGGGAGGTTATTCACTGTACTTTGGTTCAATGGATCTGTAATTCGATCGATCCCTCGCTCTTGATACTGTTTCATACACTGACGATGCCTTGGTATTGTGGTTCGAATTAGAGGCTCAATTTGCGGTGGTTGATGGAACGAAAATACACGGCCATAAGACTTAATTGCACAATTGCTCCCAGGCTAAAGGTATGGATGCTACTAAATATTTTAGTAAGATGAAAGCTCTTTGGGATTATTATTGTACATGAGCCTCCTTTCGCTTGTAAATATGGTAAATGTGAATGCGAAATTTGTTCCGCAGCAATTAAGCGTCTCGATAATGAGCGTTTGCATCAGTTTTTTATGGGATTGGATCCCATTTTCTATGCTAGTATCCGGTCGAACCAATTTCAGCTTGATCATTTGCCCACTTTGAGTCGAGCGTATCACGATGTATTCCAGGAAAAATGTTTACGCCCCCTGTCACACCTGATCATGATGTTTCCGGTGTTGTCGCTTTTGCTACGCATGCGCCTGCTCGTTCCCCTGTTGACTGGCGTATTTTGCGTGATAGGGAACGCGGTGAACGCCGTCAATTCTTTTTCTCTTATTGTGATACACGAGGTCATGATATTTCGAATTGCTAGATTCAAACTCAAAATGTCCGGAGTGGTGGGGTGATAGGTACCCTTACTGAACTTCGTCGTGCACGAGCTACACCGCGTGGGTCTAGTGCTGCGTATGTTGGGTCTGGTTCCGGTCACACATTCTCTTCCTCTGTTTTTGCAGGCCGCGGGTCTGGTACAAAAAGTCCTTCAGTGCAGGCCAATATGGTGACGTCCCATGTTTTTACAAATTCTGTCATTGCTAATGACCGACTAAGTGGTATGTGTTTATGGATTCTCGACACCGGTGTTCCAAATCATGTCACCGGTGGCCTGTTTAGCTTGGTCGACCAGTTTGTGATTCCTCCTCATCCTGTTGGCCTTCCCAATGGACAACAAGTCGAGTCCACAATTATAGGTACGATGTATAATTAATGCCGCTTTGACTTTACACCACATTTTAATTATATGTTCCAAGCTTAACTTGCAATTTAATTTTCGTCTCCCAACTTAACTCTAACCGTGACTTTGTCTATAAATTTTCTAAGAGCTCTTGTCTTATTCAGGACCGTTCTTCGAGGACAATGATTAGAGTCAGTGAGCTGCGGGATGGACTTTATTGGATTTGTGCAAAAGCTCGTTCTTTGGTGGTGAATAAAGTTAGTGACGCGAGTCCTCTCACTCTTTGGCCTTCCGTTAAAGTGGTCAAAACTAATCCCTTTGCTATTAATTTTCAATCTACGAAAGACTCTATTTGTGATGCGTGTCATTTTGCTAAACGAACTCGTAATAGTTTTCAATTGAATGATAAGCGGGCTTCTGATATATTTAATTTAATTCACTTTGATTTATGGTGACCGTATCGTATTGTTTCTAACATAAATCCTGCGCTACATAGGTTTATTTGTTAACTGATAATACGAAAGTTATGGATATGTTCATGAAGTTTCAAATGGTATCCACCCAATTTTCTAAAACTGTCAACATTGTCCGTAGTGATAATGGTACAGAGTTTCATTGTATGCCGGTGATTTCTTCCAAAATGGCATTTTCTTTCAAACATCTTACGTAGGCACGCCCCAACAAAATGGTCGTGTCGAACGTAAGCACCGTCATATTTTGAATATTGCTCCGGCTCTTCGGTTTCAGGCCACTTTGCCACGGGAATTTTGGGATGAGTGTATCCTTGCTGCAACTTTCTTAATTAACCGTACACCTTCTGTTTTACTCAATAATCAAACATCCTATGAAATATAATTTGGGGTCACACCGTCCTATACAAATTTGCGTGTCTTTGATTGTTTTTTATTTGCTCACAATCAAAATACGAGAGTTGATAAGTTTGAAAAAAGGGGTCGTATGTAGTGCGTTTTTGTGAGGTATCCCCATAATAAGGAGGGTTGGGAATTATATGACCTTGAGACGGAGTCTTATTTTGTCTCTTGTGATGTCGTATTTCACGAGTACATTTTCCCGTTTGCCCCTGTTTTGTTCTTTGTTTTCGAGCATGTACTTCCTGGTGACACTCAAATGAGCCCACATGTTGATGACCCATTTAATGGGGATGGGTCTGCCACGCGGGGGATGTGGCTGGGTCGGGTGATACAGGGGGGTCACGGCATGGTCCGGTGATACAAGGGGGCCATGGCTGGGTTCGACAATACGAGTGCAACCGGGGACACAGTACTACTACTTTGGGACGTGGTCATCGTGTTAAAATTCCGAATTCCTGTCTTCGTGGGTATGTTCATGATACTACACAACATCCATCCCCGCCATCTAGCTCACCGAGTTCACCCACGTCACCCTTAGGTACGCCCTATTCCTTAGCCAGTTATATTAATTGTAAAAAATTTTCGGAAAAGCATCGTCACTTTCATGCAGCGATAACTTCCAGTGTTGAACCGCCTTCTTTCAAGTAACCCATTCGTGGTGTGGCATGGTGTGCCGCGAGACGAAATTGATGCTCTTGAACGCAATGAAACGTGGGAGCTCGCTGCTCTTCCATCTAATAAGAAGGCTCTTGGCTGCCGTTGGGTATATCGGATTATATATAAGTCTGATGGCTCCATTGAATGGTTTAAAGCGCGTCTTGTTGTCTTTAGCATTCACTAGGTTGAAGGATTAGATTATGGGGAAACATTTGCACCCGTTGTTAAGATGGGTAACATTTGAGCATTTCTAGCTGTTGTGGTGATCAAAAATTGGTTATTGCACCAAATGGACCTACATATGCGTTCCTTCATGGTGACTTAAACGAGGAAGTTTACATGAGGCTACCTCCTAGTTTTAGCCGAGGAAAGGAAGGGAAAGTTTGTCGATTAAAAAAATCTTTATATGGACTTCGTCAAACACCCCCTTGTTGGATCGTCAAGCTCGTTGATGCCCTTCGAGAGTATGGTTTCATTTAGTCTTACTATGATTATTCCTTATTTTCTTATTCCGGTGGTGAGGTACGTCTTTTTGAACTTATTTATGTCGATGACCTTGTCGTTACGGGTAATGATGATTATTTCGCTATTGATGCATTCAAGACATATTTGTGAAACTGTTTTCATATGAAGGATTTGGGCCCACTTAAATATTTTATGGGTCTTAAAGTAGCTCGTAGTGGAGAACGTATTTATTTGAACCAACGAAAATATGTCATTGATATAATTACCGAGACGGGTGTACGTGGTGCAAAACCATGTGCCACACTAATCGATCAACATCATAAACTTGGTATCTCGGAAGGGGTTTTTTTAGACGATGATGAGTCTTAACGTCGTCTTGTTAGGCGTCTTGTTTACCTTGCTGTCATGCGCCCCGATATTACTTATTCTGTTCATGTGGTTTTTCAATTTTTAAACAAGCCACGACAAAAGCACATGGCCGCTGCAATGCGGGTCGTTCGGTACTTAAATGGTAGTCCGAGTCAAGGGATTCTTTTGCGTTCCGATAGCAAGTTTATTATTGATGGTTGGTGTGATTCCGACTAGGCTAAACGTTCGGCCACTGGCTGAATAGTCCTTCTTGGTGGGTCATCTGTCTCATGGAAAACAAAAAAACAGCCTACTGTCTCGCTCTCATCAGCTGAAGTCGAGTACCGCTCTATAGCTGCGCTTGTTTGTGAGTTAAAATGGCTTAAGGGGCTTTTGTCTAGCTTGGATGTCTTTTGTTTTTTTGCCTATGCGTTTATTTTGTGACAGTGAGTCGGCTTTACATCTTGCTCGTAATCTTGTTTTTCATTAGCCCACGAAGCACATTGAAATTGATTGCCACTTTGCTCGAGACACTATTTCTGCGGGTTTGATCACACTTGCTCATGTGTCTACGCACGAGCAACTTGCAGATATATTTACTAAGACGTTGGGGGCGCCTCAATTTTATTACATTCTCCGCAAGCTTGGCATCCTTGATCTTCATGTTCCAGCTTGAAAGGGGTATTAGGAATGTAATGTGTCTATGTATTATATATGAATAGAAAGTCACATTCATTATTACCATCATTTATGGCGGTAATGTGAAGAGTCTCGATTGTAGCTATATAAACCATATGTAATTTCAATCAATGAGCAGATCATTCACTCACAATATCATATCAGAATCAACTTTACAAATTGAGCTCAATTATAAACTTTAGTATTTAGTCCGAAAAAATTTAGAACATTTCTTATTCTTTAGTAGATAGGAGATGTTTCTACAATCTAAAATTCTCTATATCACTATCGTAAATAGATAGCAACTATCATTTTAGCCCATTGTGTTAATCACAAATACATTTCAATTATCATGTGTATCATTTTAGCCCTTTGTCTTGCTCATAGATTAGTACAATCACAATTTTGCTTTTGACAAAACATGGGTGCGCATTTTTTTTTTGAAAACCCTGGAGGGTGGAATTAACTCATATCAATGCGCTCTAAATTAGCAATACAAGTAATGCGTTCGGGAATTCTATTTTGCCACGCACGACGACCCGTAACCCAAGGAAAGACATGGGCTAACTCATGCGCGACTCTATTGAAGTTTCTACGAACAAAAGAAAAAGATACACTTTCAAATACATTGCAACTACCTAAGATATCGTCAAAGATTAGATGAATATCACTTCGTCCTTGTTTTTTATATACTCCATCCGTCCATATCAATAACTTTATTTTTTTTGTTTTTATGTTTCCGTCAATAGTTTAGGTTTCTATTTTTATTTTATTTAATATTTTTATAAGGCAATTTCCCTCTCTTTCACCTTAGCTTTTGTCAACACTAGGTTTGGTGTCTATTTACATTTAAATTTTACTTATATGAAACTAGGTGGAATGCCCGTACTACGCACGGGACATCTTTTAATTAAATTTATTCATTTCGTTATATTTATTTGTTGTGCAGAAGCGTGAACACCTCGTGTTGGGCCTCTACTGCGTCAGTGTCCACGGTCCATAATAGTATGATATTGTCCGCTTTGGGCCTAGCCCTCACGGATTTACTCTTGGGCTCCTTCCCAAAAGGCCTAATACTATTATAGTTGCGGACACTTATAAAGATCTTCTTTCATCTTTATTCTACCGATGTGGGACATGGGTTTGCATCCTAACAATCGTCCCCTTAAACCAAGTACCATCATCTTGACTCGAACCTTGACTTCTACGGAGGACCTCCTCACACCATACAGCCCCAACTTCTAGACACCCTTAGCATCACTAAGTCTTGATAACCTCCCCTTAACCGACACACTATGTGTCTCCTTAAGGGTTCATCTGTCCCTTCACGGAACTTGTGCTACACTTGCGTACCAAACTCCTCTGCATCCAATATACCCTGGACTGGTCCGAATCCAGTGCCTCAGCGCGCCAACCCGACCGCCTTTGGACTTACCATGGACCGCTTTTTGTGGTCTCCATTAAGCCTCAGCCCACCCTCCCCGGGTCGCTGACGATCTTCTCTTGGACGGCCCATCTCATCGTTGTGAGACCCATGTCGCCTTCGCGAACATATTAGCTCTCCCTCGAGCTATTAGGAGTTCCACGCCTTATAGTGTAGACACCCTTCAAGTCTTGATTCTGATGCTTTTTCTTGTGCCTAGCCCAAGTTGAACCTTGGGCTCTGATACCATTATTATATATTCTGTGACTCCTGGAACTAAAGTTATTTGAAAGGTAGAAAATTAGTTATGTCAATGCTTTATAGCTTCTAATGTGAAGTTGCCCTTACATATATAAAAGAAGTTTAAATAACTTTATTTTAAAACATAGCACTTAGTTTGTTTGCAAAATTGAATGATATATGTGGTGATAAACCCTTGAACACAACTACTAATGGAGCAAAATTCGTAAGAAAACTTAACCATGATAAGAAAGGAACTAATGAAAGGGGTGATCAATTTGATTATATTAAAACTTATTAAGATTACTCAATTTGATGTGATATATAGTCGATGTCAAGCAATCCCATGATGTCAGAGTAATAATAGGTTCTTTCCTGAGGGAAAAAATGACTTAACGAACATTACTATAGTGTACAAAAATAATTATAGACAAACAAAATCTATGAAATCATTAAGATCATAAATAAAAAATAATATACAAGACAACATAAGTAAATTAATTATAAACAATACAGTAATTTAAATTCATGTGAATTCTAAGATGGCATATGGTTTGGTTACCCCAATTCACATAAATTTGAAATTCCCACATAATTCCTCCGTAATTGAGGAAGTTGTCTACCTAGATTCCCCTAAGTACGTAAGTGCGGACGCCAATATGAATAGTACCTCCTTCCTGACAACCAAATTGCAAAATCTAAATCAAAGTCGTAGTATTAGAATACTTGAAAAAGAAATAGATAAAATAAAAATTAAATCAAATTGAACTTATATCATTGTCATCATCTAAATTACGTATTTCATGCTCGATAGTGTTAGTCACATTGGCGTAAATAATAACATAGAACGGTAAGTTACTACTATCTTGAAATGATAGTTCTTAATTAGACCTAGTCTTGAACATAAAAAGGAGAATTATTATGGGATTCAAATTAACATAGGCTAAAGGCAAGGATCAATCTAATCCGATTCAGAAACAATATCACATAAACAACAATTTCGCGTAACAAAACTAAATTTTTTGACTAAGTTTGAGCAGAACTCGTGTATTACTTACTAACTTTGATGTTGGTTGTACTACCTATGCCCTAATAGGTAGTTCACAAATTATTGGGTAAGAGCGTCTTACGGTGTCACCACTTAAAAAGTGATTACTTTATTCTAAAATATAACCACTTTATGTTAAATAGTGACGATGTTTTACTAATATAAAATGACTACTTTTAAAAGTGGTCACTTATTAACATAAAATGGTCACTATTTATTAAAAAATGATCACGTTTTATTGGTCGTACCATACAACGGTCGCCCACAATAACAATTGTAAGTAGCACAAATTATTGTGTAAGACCGTCTTACGATGCGAACTATTAATTTTTTTGTTAGATGATATTGAAATAAAGATGACTATTGATTAGAACTAATGAAGTATTATGAAGTCCTACTTAAACTTTTACCGACATAATAAATATGGGTAAGTCAATCTAAAATCAAGCACCACATCAAATTGCTCATAGTAATAATAAGATAAAATTTTGCTTCGAAATCAATAATACTCCTATAACATAGCCACCATAAAATTCTCTGATTCTATTTGGACTTCTAATCTACCTCTAAAACTTAATCAAGCCAAGAAATAGAGCTTTAGACATATACCTTTGCTCGTTAATTTTTGGTTATTATCTTAAATATTTGGCTAAGAATCAAGTTTAAATAAATGAACACGAATTCTAGAATAAAACGATCTCGGTTCATGAGACGGTCTTCTGTCTAAAATTCATTAATTTGTTAAACGATTGATATTATTTTAAAATGGACCGTCTTAAAGTTTGAGGTTGTCTCGCACAAAAACTACCGTCACTCCAACCGTGCCATGGGAGCATGTTAATCCTAGTTAAAAACCATCTAAATAGGCCACCAAACTACTCACTACAATTTATTAGGCTGGTACAAATTACAAAACTATTAATGAAATTGGAAACTTGTGAAGATTTTATTTATTTCTCTTCGGTATGTCAGCTGTGGAATCGTGTTGCATCGTCAATGAAGAACGACTGGACGGCTACTCCAACGCCATGGCTTTTACTATCCGAAAACAATAAAGAAAATCCAAAATGTCTTCGCAAGGTCTTTAATCTGAAGAATAATAAGTGTTACGAGTTCACTCTCCCGGAGACATTTGTAACTAGGTGTTTGGGTTCAGCTTATGGTTGGGTTGCAATGATTGACAATCGTCTAAATGTTAAATTGTTTAATCCAATCTCCAAGGCTCATATTCCTTTCCCGTCTTTGGAAAACATCCAAAAGAAAGATGACTTTGATGTTGAATACCACAAAACAAGAGATAACTCTGTTACTTGGCATTTGAGAGGTACTGTAAATAAGATGGCCGTGCTCAAAGCGTCTCAAAGTTGTCACCAAGATTTCGTTATTGTGGCATTTTGTGCTGAAGACGATGCAGTCGTAGTAGCTCGGCCCGGAGATCAATCATGGACTTTAATACCCGCCAACGAAGCTGATCATTGTATGGAGGATGTTTTGGTGATGGATGATCATGTATTTGCTTTGTACCACGATGGAAGACTTGTGCATTGGAATGCTGAGGACTTTTTCAATCTAGAGTTCATGAAACAAATTGATTATTCACCAAGACAACCTCATATTTTAGCAGGAGAGGAGTTGAACTACTACTTCAACAAAGTATATCTGGTTCAATCCAGTAGTGAACTCATCATGGTGATACGATATAAGGAGGAAGTGTTAGATGATATGGGAGTAACTTTTGATCTTGACATTGTTTACAAAACCTATCGTTTTGAGTTATTCAAACTCAACCCTACCAACAAGCTTTGGGAAAAAATAGAAGAATTACGGGGTGTGGCATTGTTAATAGGCTCCAATTCTTCTATGTTGGTTTCATCGGGTAAATATTTGCAAGAAAATTCTATTTATTTTACCGATAATGAATGTCACTTTTGGCATATGCCAAACACGTTTGGTGGACATGACATGGGTGTTTTTGACATCAAGACAAGCAATATATGCATGTTTTACAAAGGTGATGATACACGCTCTTTAATCTGCCCACCGACTTTGTTTTGTCCTCAACTTTAAATTGTCTAGCTTTGAAATAAGAAGGTATATATGTTTTTTAAGTATTCTCTGTTTCGAAAGTGTTTGGATTGTAACAATTAATTTTATTCTTTTTAATTTTCTTATTGGTACATGTAACAACAAAATATATATTTTAATAAAATTGAATACAAAATAAAGAAGTCATTAAATTAATTGTTTTGGAAGTTTGTATGCGATAAGGTCTCAGACTCGTTTTGTTTTAGGAACCAAATAACCCAATTCATAATAAAAGTCTACAAATTATCTGTCGAGACTGTTAGAGAGTCTAGGGTTTAGTATAAGACGTCGAGGTGACGGCTACGGTACGACGGCTGTCATTAGGGTTTGGTAATACTTAGGGTTTATTGTAAGGTATTATAAATACCAATCATTCTATAATATCAATAACACAACTCATTATGCATTATTCCCTTCATAAACTTTATTGTAACCTTAAGGTTTTGGTTGAGATGGTTCATCTATCATGGTATCAGAGCCTCTTTCCTAGAGGACTCTACAAAAACCGCTTCCGCTACCTCGCCGGTGGGTTGATAATGTAAGAAACCTACCGGCGGGATTCGTTATGTACTATCTAGTTTTAAACAAAAAAAAAAAAAATATGTTCCGTATTATTCTGTCAGTCATCCCCTAAATTTTATGCGCGTGCACTATCATCAATTTCAATCTCTTTGAAATTAAAAGTTTTCAAATTCGTTCAAGGTGGTTCAAAATTTGACTGGCGAGTTACGCGATTAAATTTGGAGTCCGAAAAAATTAACGTTCTCCAATTATTGAATTTGGCGGATAATTTTCCGTTTTATTAAAATTTGTTTAGGATCGATTAGTGTTCCTAGCAAATTATTTGATATTCTTCAAGTCCGAAAAGCTTAACGTTCTTGTTCGAAGAAATTTTCTAACGAGTTTTATACTCGTTCATCTTACCAACCTTGCGAAGATGAAGATGATAATGAAGCCAAAGAAGATGAAGATTGATTTATTTTTTTTCTCTTATTTTATTGTTTGTGCAAACTCATGGAAATTTTTATCAAAATTACCATGAGTTTGAGGGGGGATGTTAGAGAGTCTAGGGTTTAGTATAAGACGTCAAGGTGACGGCTACGGTACGACGGCTGTCATTAGGGTTTGGTAATACTTAGGGTTTATTGTAAGGTATTATAAATACCAATCATTCTATAATATCAATAACACAACTCATTATGCATTATTCCCTTCATAAACTTATCAGAGACCTTGTCTTGTACACTATTTGGGTGTTTTTACATGGCAAGCTGGTCTCAATCTTTTTTTTCGACTTCATTATACTTTTAGCCCAAATTCAAAGCTAAAAAACGTTGGTGGATTATCTCTCAATTTTACGTTACAAGACGTACATTCACGAGATAGATTCATGATATTTATGATCCTGTAATCCCATTGCCTTTGGCGTGTCTCACAAATTCTCATTTGTGACGAGGCGATCCGTCACAAGTGAAACTAGGTGGGTCTATATTTACAAGTATGGGCGGCTCATGTGGCCATATTTAATATTTTCCATTTTCACATCTCATAATGCACTTGAAATGGACATGCCTTTGATTAAAGAAAATTTAATTATGTTATTCTTTCATTACCTTTATTTGCATGTTAATTTACTTTGTTTTGTCCAAAACGTTAGTTCATCGTATCTTCGCAGTTCATTGTTCACACCAATAGCTTTACTCAAACTTGACGATATTTATCCTAATAAATAATCACGATAATTAACTGCAAAATAAGCCAGAGTAGGTAAAAAACTAATATTAATCTTGTAGGATTAATCCCCATATGTAGTCTTTGCAAAGTATGGTTATCATTTATGATCCCGAAAAAATACGGGGTTACCTTATAGAAAAATTCAATTTTTAATTATTACTTTAATTAGGGGTAAAAATCAAGATTTCCTAAAGAAAAGTTGAAATCGTAAAGTAAATTAATTAAAATAACTTGAAGTGATCCTCTAACCTAAAATTTAAACCCTAAAAGTACTAAATCTTACCCAACCAAGTCCATTAATCAATTGAGTCGTATTAGCGACAAGCCGACAAATAAATAATAATTAAAAAAAAACTAAAAGCTGTTAAAGACAGAAAAGCCATCATCAAAATGATTACTGTACCATTGTACATGACTGAATCTACTTCTCTAGTTTAGATTTTAAATTTTCATACGTTCCTTTAAACACAAAGTTGATCTTCTTTAATAACATCTTCAGGTTTGCTTTCTCGTCTTCTGTTTAATTGTGTTTCTTACTGCTGCTAGTAGATATGGCTGCAAATTGGTCTGCATTGCCTCTCGACCTTCTTATTGCCATTGCATTCAAGTTGGAAACTTTCGAAGATTTTATGTATTTTTCTGCTGTTTGTTCGTCCGGGAATCATGCTTCGTCCTCAATTAAGCACCTATGGAGAACTAAACCAGCACTACCATGGCTTTTACTTGTTGAAAGCACTAAAGATAATCCACATTGCCTTCGAAAGATCTTGAATATCGACAATGAAAATAAGGAATTTTTGGGCTTTGAGCTTGTTAAACCAATGGATTATGTGCCGCCTGATCCTGAAAATATTGAATCTTGTTAGCAACTTGGAGTAAAAGTATATTTCAATCATATACTGATCTTCTCATGGTGTTACGACACACGGAATATGTGCTGAATCAAGATCGTAGTGATTACGATCTTGACATTAGTTACCAGACAACCGGCTTTCAAGTTTTCAAACTTAATCATATGGACAAATATTGGATGAATGTTGAAACACATGCCAAATGTTTGCAAAGCTCTTCTATATATTATATCCATGATGTAAATGAATCCTGGATGTTGGCAACAAAGTTTGGTGAACATGATATGGGTGTATCTGACTTCAAAACGAATCATCTATTGCGATTCTATGAAGGCGATGATACACGTTCCTCATTTTGCACACCAACCTAGTTTATTCCTTCATTTAAATCATTTCAGGTTAATTAAAATTTTGTCTAGTTTATAGGGTTCAGAGATAATTATGATCTCACTTGATATGGAATCAACTACATTATGTAGTGCAACGACAAAAGTGAGTCAATAAGACAATAACCCACATTATGCTTGGGTTGATTTCCATGTACTTTAATTAAAAAAATTGCTTAGGCTTTCAATCTAAGAAGTGTGAACAAATTATCTCTTTTATTTATCGTTCTGTATTGTTTGGGAACGATTATTTATTTTTGTAACATTATATGCTCAACTATTGGATTACATGAATAATAGGTCGACATGACTTCGACTATGTTTGACATAAATGCTTAAAAATGAGTTTTCTATTTTTTTGCTTGATTTTTTAAAAGTAGTTTTGAAAAACTAAAAGCACCAAATTGGTGTTTCTATTTTTATGGGTAAGAAGATAGTTTTTAGCTTTTGGGAATTTTTTAATACTTTATGCAGTAACTATGTCACATTGATATTGGAGTAGTATTGATTCGCTCTCATATGCAAAGTATATGAGAATGGATTTGTAGTTTTGAAACAATCACTTTTATTATTATGGATTCGCTCTCACATTGATATTGGAGTAGTATTGAAACAATCACTTGAATGAGAATGGATTTGTAGCATGTACAACTTACAAGTCTTTTGTGAAGTACTGTAATTATATATGTGCAATTTATTTTCTTATTTTCCTCATCAAGTAAGTATTATTATGTGTATAATGCGTTCGATTATTATGTGTATTATTATTGTTAGGAAAAATTGTTCATTACAGCCTTTTGAAAACCTAATTTTGAAAGCTACAAAAATGGACCATTGGAGTTCCTCATTTTGAGCTACAAAAATTGTTTTATGATGGCGATGATACACGTTCCTCATTTTGCCCACCAACATGGTTTATTCCTTCATTGTGAATCATTTTGAGCTACTAGCCTTTTGAAAGCTAGTAGCTTAATCATTGGAGATGTCCATGTAGATTAATTAGCTTATCTCAAATGGACCCACACAAATTTTGAACTACTAACTCAATGGAGCTAGTTGCTTGAAAGGACCCACATGACAATATAACTAATTGGAAAATTGTTACTTCCTCCCTTCAACTCCACTCTACCAAAATTGATTTTGCACAAGTCTTAAGAAAAAATAAAAAAGTAATAAAATGACAATTGAAAGAAACAAAACAGCTTTATTAGGGAAGAAAAAGAGGGTGATTAACAAAGTTGATTAACTTAACTTTTCCCACCTCAAATTTCAATTGTTTAAAAATCCCACCAAAAGGTGGAGTACTTTTCCCCCCAAGTTTACACTTTTCTGTCTATATTAACCCACTTTACTCCTCATTCATTTACAAACAAACAAAACAACTCTTTTCCCTTCCTTTTCTCAATCTGTCCAGAAATACCAAATACTGTCAAGAAATACTAAAATCTTCCGAAATTAAATCTGTCCAGAAAAAACAGTTCTTCTGTCCAGTAAAAATAGTACAAATGTCAGAAATTAAAACAGTTCTTGTCCATAAATTACAAAAAAAAAGTTTCCATAAACTACAAAAAATTACATAAACCAACATGGGTTTTAAGTGTATGTCGGAAGAGATGCGGACTGAAGTTGTCATATTCTTGCTTCAAAAGTCAGAAAATGGGAAACTATCTCGTGGTGCAATACAAGAAGCTGACGTGAGGTACAATGTGAAGGATAGAACTATTTCTGATATATGGAGACTTGCCAAAAGAATAAGATTAGTAGGTGAAAAATTAGATGTAAAGAGTGGTAGGTAGGGATGGCAACGGATCCTGGATCCGGTCCAGATTCGCTGGACCCGACCCTGATGGATAGGATATTGATCCCAAATTTTTGGACCCTGTGGATATGGATCGGATACGGATCCACTGATTTGAAAACGGGTCTGGATATGGATCTGATTGTCAAGATTCGGATCCGACCCTAGGACCCGTTTTAACATTACTAATTAAAAAAAAAAAGCAAAATATTTGAAAACATACGCACTATACACACAAATACACAATTACACAAAAAGCCCACTATACACACAATTACACAAACAATTACATACGCACTCATTCCTCAACTTCTCAAACCAACCCTAATTAGGTCATCCCTCAACTTCTGCCAGCCGGACCCAGCCGTCAAACTTCATCCGCCTTCCGTCTTCTGTCATCCATCTCTTCTCGACGCTAGTTTATCAACAAGTCAACAACGAATCCAGTTGCAATTTCTCAAACAACCCTCGTCTTTTGCTTGATTTCATGTGTCATGTGCAATTTCGTGAGCGAATCATCGCTTGCTTGATTTTGTGATTCGTTTTTTGCTGTCTAGTTTCAATTTCGTGATGTTGTTGCTTGATTTTGCTCAAATCAGACAACGACATTCGTGTGTTTTGGTGTCCAATTTCGTGCGTTTTGCTTGATGTGAATGTATTCTAGTTTTATTTCGTGCTTGATTTTGCTCTGTGTGAATGAACGAAAAGATGTTGTTGCTTCATTTTAGGTGAAATTAGTTTAAATTTGTTGTTATAGCTGCTAGAAAAGCAGCGATTTTTCAGTTTAAATTAGTTTTATTTATTTACTTTGGAATTATTGAATTAGTTTATTTGTTTATTTGTGATGTTTATTGTAGCCAGTTTATAGTCGATGTTATAGTCGCTACTCGCTAGAAAATGAGTCGCTAGAAAAGCAGCCAGTTTATTGAATTAGTTTTAGTTTATTTGTGAATAATTGTGATGTTTATTGTAGTAATTTGAGTTGAATTTTTTGGCGAAATGAGTTCAATTTCGTTGTTATGAGATTATTTGTTCGTAGAACAACTGTTAGAGACGCTTGAACAATCTGTGAGGTATGGAGGAATCTTAATGGGGATTGTTGTGGATTTTGTTTTGTTTAATTGACTAGTTGCTGTATATGTGCTATGAACATTGCATCTTCTTAACTTAATTTGTCTTAAATAATCAGAATGGATGTTCTGCAATCAAAGTTTTCTTCTCACTCGGTTGATAGTGAAGATGAGGTATTTGGTGATTCTACTAGGAACTCTAATGTGCCTATACATGATTTAGACAGTGAGGAAGAAAATGTTGTTGATGTTTCGGATGATCAACTTGATAGCCGAACTGATTTGGTTGGACTAGGAGGTAAAAAACTTACTTCGGATGTTTGGATTTATTTTGAAGTAGTGGTGGTGGATGATGTTAGGAAGGCTAGATGCATAGCTTGTAAGAAACATCTTTCTTACAATGGAGGTAATGGAGTTTCTCATCTCGGTAAACATTCTAATAAGTCTTGTCCAATGAGATTTTTTGGAATTAATCACGGTCAAAAGAAGCTAAGAACTATAATTGAGGATGATGGCACTACTACTTTACAACTAAAAGAGAAGTACAAGGAGTTTGATCAAGGGATATGTAGGAGTAAGTTAGTTGCAATGGTGGTGTTACATGAGTATCCATTATCTATGGTTAATCACTTTGGTTTTAGGGAGTATTCCAAGAGTTTAAACCCTTCCTTCAAAATGATATCTAGGAACACGTTGAAAGGCGATCTCTTTAAGATGTACACTTCTGATAAGCTTTCTCTTAAACGGTTGTTGGAGTATAATGATAGTAGAATTGCGGTGACAACGGATATGTGGACCGCCTCTAATCAAAAGAAAGGCTATATGGTTGTCACCTCACATTTTATCGACCAAAATTGGATCTTGAGAAATCGAACACTAAGGTAATTATTTAAATATTTTGATTTGTTTATCACTCGCACCGTATTTTTTTATTGGACGTTTTAACAATTTGAAAAAATTTCAGCCAATTGAGTTTCTTTATGTTATTATTGTTGATTTTTATTTTGAATTTTGTTTATTTTGAAGGTTTTGTTTTGTGCCATGTCCACACACAAAAGGTGTTATTGCAAAAGTTCTACTGGATTGTTTATCTCAATATGGTTTAGAGAGTAAGATTTCATCTGTAGTAGTTGATAATTGTACTACAAATGATACGATGATGAAAATCCTTCTTAGAAATTTTGAGAAAAAGTGTCTAATGTTGGATGGTATTTTCTTGCATGTAAGATGTAGCGCTCACATCTTAAATTTGGTTGTTAAGGAGGGATTGGATGTTATTGAAACGGGGATTGCAAAAGTGAGAGATTGTGTTTCATTTTGGATGTCTACTCCTAAAAGGATTGAAAAATTCGAGGAGTCTTGTCGGTTTCAAGGCATTAATAACAATAAAAGATTGATTCTTGATTGTAAAACAAGATGGAATTCCACATTTGCTATGCTTGAATCCGCTTTACCTTATGTTGATGTGTTTGAAAGGCTGAAATGACTAAATAAAAAGCTGAAATTTGATATTCCTTCTGATGAAGATTGGAAGGTAGCTAACCTTATTTGTAAGAAGTTGGAGATATTTAGTAATGCTACTAAAGTGTTCTCGGGGAGGCATTACCCTACTTCTAACCAATTTTTTAGAAAAGCTTGTGAGATTAGGCTTGCTTTGAGAAGTTGGTTATGTGATGATGCGGTAATTGTACAATCCACGGCTGAAAAAATGATTGAAAAGTTTGATAAATATTGGGAACATATTAATAGTCTTTTGGCCATTCCCGCTATTTTAGATCCTAGAGATAAGATGGATTGTGTTCGTCATTATTTTAGTAGACTTTATGGTGATAAAAGTGAGGAAGAGATGTCTAAGGTGAGGAGCTTGTTAGATGATTTTGTGGTGGAGTATCAACGTAAAAGTGAAGGGAGTCCGACACAAAAGATGTCTAATGGGAAAAGGAAAAAAGTGAATGATGTCTCTAATGTTGAAGGTCAAGATGGGTATGCTATAGAAAAAAAGACAATGAAGAGAAAGGTGAATGTAATGGGAGAGGTGGACCATTACCTAGAGGACCACACGGAGCCGGAGGATGCTAGCTTTGACGTCCTTAGTTGGTGGAAAATGAATCATAAGTATCCTACATTACGAAAAATTGCCAAGGATATTCTTGCAATTCCGATTTTTAGTGTGGCTTCCGAAAGTGCCTTTAGTATGGGAGGAAGGGTAGTAAGTCCACATCGCTCAAGGCTTCATGCTAACACCGTGGAAGCGTTAATGTGCTTGCAAAATTGGAAAATGCAAGGTATTCATGGTATAGTTAATTAATTGTCAAGTTTTAATTTTATTTGATTTGTAAACTATTTGTATGTAATGCTAAGTTATGTTTGAATATTTGTTTTGAAAGGTGAAATGGAGGGAACTAGTGGGTGTTCTAACATCAATGAAGATTCGGATTTTGAAGGAGAAATAATTGATATAATTGACATGGTGAGTTTTTATTACTTAGCTTTGTTATTTAATACTTATATTTCTAATTTAGTTACTTTTAATTACTTGTTTGTATATGCTTATTTGGTGTATTTTTTTTTACATTAGGATGTTGATGATATTGCTAATGAAGATATGGAGGAAGATGATTTTGAAGAAGTTTCAAGTGTTAACTAATTGTACGACTTTGAGCTTGATTGTAGAACTTCGTATTTGTTGGAGTTTGTTATTTTTTAAGTTGTATTTCGTAAGACGACTTTTATTTTGTGGGATTTTCATTTTATAAGACTTTGGTTTGTAAAATTATAACTCTTGGATTTGTAAGAAAGGTTTTAAAGCTAGTGTCATTCAAAGTGGCGTTGCCAAAGTGCCTATGTGTTGAATTCATGAATATTAAGATGGTAAATTTGCTACTGGACTATCACTCTTTTGGTTTTTTTTTAATTTAAATATTTGTATAGAAGATCCGTAGGGTAACCCGGATCCTACCCGGATCCGTAGGGTACGGATCTGAATCTGGAAAATTTAGACCCGCCGGATCTGGGTCGGATCTGGATCCAGTGTTCATGTCATGGATCTGGATCTGGATCCTATTGGACCATGTCCAGATCCGGCCTGTTGCCATCCTTAGTGGTAGGATAGGTAACAAAAACAGGAAAAGAATTTTCTCAAATATAGAGCATATCAAATCACTAGCATACTCAAGTAGGGATACAATAGAGAGGGTGGCAGGCTCCAATGGGGTAACGGTTGGAATAGTCCATTCATGGGTGAAATAAGGCTTGCTTAAGCCTCATTCAAGCCCTTTACATCCAAAACTAAGTGATTTACACAAGGAGCAAAGGGTATTATACTCACTTAAGTCATTAGTAGTTAAACAAGTAGTTGAAGATGTTATTGATCTCAATAATAGGCCAAAGACAGAAATAATGTTCAAAGAAATGAGCAACACAATCCACATGGATGAGAAATGGTTCTATATTACAAGTGACAATGAAAAAGTCTATGTTGTGGAGGAGGGGGGGGGGACTTCCATATAGAAGCTGTCAATCATAGTTCAGTTAATAAAAAATGAAAGACTACATAATCTCTCAGGCTTAGTAGGCCTCATCATCGAGTTATGACAAGTAATAATGCCACCGACACATACACCCAATGAACGTAGACCAAGCTATCCACTGAAATACAGAAATGAGAAAGGCAATAAGTGACATTGCTCTCAAACCAGTGAGGTTTAGTCATCATAGATTACTAATTCAAACTGCATTTCAAATAGATGAACACACACACTATTCATTGGTAAACCATGTGGCGGCTTAATTACTTTTTTTCAATGGCCACTTACCGCTCATGTATAACAAAAACAATAAAGCTCTCAAACCATTAAGGTATTTATCATCATTGAGCTACAAACAAAACAGTATCATTAACTTTCTATATTGAACCAGTTTTATTAGTATATTTAACCAATTTATATCATCTTTAATAGTTTATCATCTTTAAAAGTTTATCATTTTTAACAGTTTATCACCATATTCAGATAATTAACTATTAGAAAAGCAGAAATTAATCACAGACTCAGTCATGTAGACAGACCACAGACTCAATCGTGTAGACAAACAATAATCACAGACTTAGTCATGTAGACAGACCGCCATCAATAATTAGTCACTACCAACAATTAACTTAACTATATGGTGTCAAGTTAACCAACAATAATCATAGACTCGGTATTATAGTCAGACTCTTCAATTCAGAATTGATCGCTATATGTTACTTCACTCAGTCATATTGACAGAGCATATTTGCAGAGCATTTCATTTTATCTTACAGACTGAACAATTTATCATATTGACAGAGCATTTCATTTTATCTTAAAGACATAGTTGATCATATTTACAAACTCATATTTTATCATTTTGACAGACTCTGCCATAGTTGAAGACTCACCCATATTTACAGACTTAAAATTTTATCATTTTGACAGACTCAACCATAGTTGATCATATTTACAAACTCACCAATACAGAATCAAGATTCTAGCATAAATAATGACAATATAGTTAAATAAACCAACAATAATCGCAAATTAACCAAGGTATATACCACAAATAATCCAAAATTCTACGAAAAACCTAACAGCAATTAAATCCCAGCAGCATTTATCTCAACTAAACCAAAATATAGCAAAGTATAGTTAAATAAACAAACAATAATCACAAAATAAACCATAACATTCACAAATTCTATCTCAAACCTAACAACAAATAAATCCCAGCAGCATTTATCTCAACTAAACCAAAATATAGCAAAGTATAGTTAAATAAACAAACAATAAACCACAAAATAAACCACAAATCTAAAACAAAAATTCACAAAGTCTATCTCAAACCTAACAGCAATTAATTCCCAGCAGTATTTATCACAACTAAACCCACATATAGCAATGTATAGTTAATAAACAGTAAAAGATTAAGATTTTGTGATTATACCAAGAGCTTCGTTTATTTATACTTAGCGTAGAACCTAGCCTCATAAGCCCGAAATCTCTTCGCGCTAATTGATTCAGGATCCCACACCACATATTCTCCAGAGACATGAACACGATTCTCACTCTCTCTTTTACGCTTTTCTTCCAACCTTTTTAGAAAACCATTTAACTTCTTAGTACAAGGTGATTCCGGCAGAACAGATCCGCAACCCTCCTCCAAAACAAAAGGGATAATAGGCGGCCTGTGGCTCGATCTCAGGGGATTTAGGAACACAAAGTGTACCATCATCGATCTCAGGAATATTTGGAAGACAAAGTCCACCATCATCGAACTCCGTTTCGTCAACTTCTGTCCCTAAATCATCAGGATCTAGGAAGTCGGGTACAATGATATTTGGAGGAGGTGAATCTGGCCCAGAATCATCATCTTCCTCAACTTCTGAGGAACTGGCATTATACCATTCAAGAACACATTGTAAACATTCATTTCCGCAATTTGCATGGGACGGATTCATGGGTTTCTCGAGTATTAAGAGAATTTCTGGTGTGAGGGAGATGATGGAGGCGATTTTAGAAGAGTGAGATGTAGGGTTTCTGATATGAGGGAGATGATGGAGGCGGTTTTAGAGAGAGGGAGATATAGGATTTCGGTGTGAGGAAAATGATGGAGGCGGCTTTAGAGAGAGGGAGAAGAGGGAGAAAGTAGGGTTTCGGTGTGACGGATATGATATAGGCGGTTTTAGAGAGAGGGAGAAAGTAGGGTTAGAAGATGATTTCTGAATTGTAGAGAGAGGGAGAAGATGATGAGGAGGCGGATGGAGATATATGGGGTTGGGGATTTAGGGTTTTTTGATATGGGTTTGAGGGGGGTATATATGAGCTGGGTTAAGGACTTTGGAGGGAAGGGTTAGTAAATGGGTTAGGATAATTGGGTTGGGTTAGTTATTTAATTGGGCTAGAAATAGATTAGGGTAGATATTTGTGTTGATTAGATGGTGGGCCTATAATGACAAATTGAGTAAATAAGATGGTTTCATAAGGATTAAAGGGTCATTTTTTTGTCTTTATTTAGAAAGTGGTAGACTGGAAATGAATGGATTAAAGTGGTAAGATGGTAGAGTGGGGTTGAAGGGAGGAAGTATTTCATTAATAATGTTTTAGTTTTATGATAAAACTTGGAAAATGAAAAAATTAGTAGAGAAGTGTGTTAAGTGGGTTCAATCAAGCTAGTAATAAGTTGGCTAATCCACTGGAGTAAATTGTAGCTTAAACTTGTTGTAACATATAAAAATGATGTGGCAAAGGTAAGCTAGTAGTAACTAGCTTATCATTGGAGATGCTCTAATGCGTTAGATTATTATTATTATTATTATTATTATTATTATTATTATTATTATTTTCCTTCCCACTGTTTTTATGAGCCAGAGTGTAAGTATATAAGGCCAAAAGAAAGTTGAAACTTTACCTTTTGCTAGACCGGGTAAAATTGACCTTACAATCTGACATGAATAACTCGACCCAAATTGCCCCACTCGACCCGACCTCAAGACTCGAGCCTGACCTGAAACAAATTTACCCGACTCAATATAACCTGGCACGAATGTTTAGTATTTTAAGAGGTGGCAAACGAGTCATTCAGATCAGTTTCGGTTCGGTTTCTTTCAGATCGGGATATTTCGATGGACCTTTATTTTCGATTTCAGTTCGGTGTTCAATTCAGCTTGGATTCATTTTTCAAGTCGGGTTAATATTAGAGTAAATGAGATGAGATTCGAGTCGGGTTGGTAGACTCCAGATGAGATTCGAGTACTTCGATTCGAGTCGGGCTTTATTCAAAACTTGAATATTTCGATTTTGATTTTTGAAAAAAAAAATAGATTTATAGCGTAAAATATTTCTATATTTATTAAACAGTAATATAACTCGACTCGACATATGTTTCTAATCAAATACTTATTTTTAATAAGTAGTACATACTGTTTTTTTTAATTAGTATATAAGTTTTTTTTCAAAGTGAGATATACGGAGTATAATTTTAATTTAGAGACGTGAAAAGGGTGACACTCAAGTATAAAAAGATACCTAAATATGACGCCAAAGTACATTCGGGTCATTTCGAGTTTTAATATTGGGTTTCAGTCATCAATGTAAGGGTTTAAGTCGATTTTGGGTTTCAATATTGCAAACAAACAACTTTAATAAAGATTTTGGACTTGCAGCTTTGTTTACGGTGCTCGGTGAAGGGACAATGATAGGTTGTCATCGGATGGTACTATATAAGGGTTATGTATGATACTCATTTCGCATTAATAAATACTTGGTCTTATAATACGCAACACCCTAATCTAAATATGACGATTTTCTGAATTGAAATGTCTTTTTCTGTTTATAGTCCTATTATATAAATTACCAATTTTTTAACCAAATATGGATCCTAACTCTTTCCATTCTACCCAAAAGAATTACGCAATGAAGGGGTCTCCCAGGTGGTGTTTACCCCGCGCTAAACAAACACTCTATCATCAAACCCTTAGGTTTAATAGGAAGAAGGATTTTTATGGAGTATGAACTGTTATTTGTCTCCGCTAAAGTAATGAAATTAGGATGAATGTGTCACAATTAATATAAGAATAGATGTACATCAAAGGGTTTTAGTTAGAGATGTTGAATAAGGTGACATTTACGTAAGTTGTTACTCGTATTTGCTTGGATCGTAAAATATAACGAACCCGTGCACTTGTACAGTTGCACGGGTCACAAAACTAGTTTTATATTAGACAGCTTTCCCCTAGGATACCTAGGGGTGCTAACGAGCCGAGCCGAGCCCGAGCTTGGCCTTGCTCGGCTTGTGCTCGAAAACTAAAACTCGAGCTCGAGCCGATCTCGAGCTTACCCGAGCTTGAAAAAAATGTGCTCGTTAAAACGCTTGCGAGCTTTAACGCGAGCTCGAGCCAAACTCGAGCTCAAATCGAGCCTATATATTTGTTGATTTTCTGATTTTTTTCTTCTTCTGATACTTTCAATAACAATGCGCAAAGTTTACATGTAAAAATATTTGGCAAAAAAATGAGACATTTGATATATGAAATATAGAGGTATAACCGTGATAAAATATTTTTATAAAATAAGAGCGATATCTTATATAATTACACAAGTTCGAGCTGCTTGCGAGCTTTTCGAGCCGAGCCAGTGTTTGCTCGGCTTGACTCGTTAAGCTCTCGAGCCGAGTTCGAGCCCGAGCCGAGCCCACACGAGCCGAGCTTTAATCGAGCTTTGACCGAGCCAATCTCGAGCTGCTCGCGAGCTGTCTCGTCTCATTATCACCCCTAAGGATACCTATATAGATTATAGAATGATATGTGATATCCTATTCATACTATACGTTAGCATTTAAAGCCTTGTGAATCTCTATCTTTGATAATCAGTTAATTAATATACACAAACTTATAATTCTGATATTAGTTATCTTCTAGTTTAGTATTTTAAATTCTTAAGGTAGTTCACCTTATGTGGAGACTCTATAATCACTTGGAAAATTTATTTCTCTTTTAAATATATTAATAATAACAAATTTGTTGATTTTTTTTCTAAATTAAACATATTCTGTTAGTAAGGATTGTCAGGGGTTGATAAGGATAAAATCGCGTTGATTTTTCAATTTTTTAATAAACATATTCTATTAATACATTTGTTGATTTTTTTCTAAGTTAAACTCTTATTAATCCATTAGTATAAATAGAAGTTGTTTATTATTAACAATTAACTTTCTCAAACATATACTTTGTGAACATAATTTTGTCATTGTTTAACAGATATTTTAATTACAAAATTATTTTTCTTTTTTAAAGGTTATGTTACTCAAGTCAACAATTGTCAAGTATCATTGCGGAGAATAGTGGTTCAAATTTTTCTCATATTCGATCAATTTTGTGTGAACAATTTTTGAAATACTCTTATTACTTTTTCTTTGTAACGAGAGAAGTCGAGGGTTAGTGATACTTATAATTAGTTGTAAAAGGGGTTAGTATAATTTTTTAGTAATCCCGAGAGATATATTAAAATAATTAATCGAGCAATAGTGGACGTAGGCTTTGGATTTGAAATTCAACTACTTCAAAAATCTGTTGTACAGATTTATTTATTGCTTTGATTATTGTGTGTTATTTTTATTATCTAAATTTAATCAAAAAATTCTCAATCGATCAAAGACAAATACTCAATCCACCCCACTACAAGCAGGTCTACATAAAACTTATAAACTCGTCTTACTTAAAACGTGCAATATTCATTATAAGCTGAAGACGGATAGTGCCCCTTTCACAATATGCAAGTGGGAGAGCAGTGGGGGGATCCATTTACCCTTCACTAGCCTCCCCACTTGCACATTGTGAGAGGGGAACTAGCCGTATTCAGCTTGTGACGGATAGTGCCCGTATTCAATAAGAATTTGTGAAAACTTATACGTGTATCATGTGTTTGATGCATGCTTGAATAGTACATACTGATGAGTGATTTTAGCAATTACCAATTCTTATACCCAATACCCATGTGTAGGATACTTCATACTCCCTCTAACTCCCCACTCATTATGGAAAATTATACCATACACCCAGGAATATGGTGCTTGGTACTGCCTCCCTCATAATTATATTTTTAACAATTACATTTAAAATATAAATTTATAAATAATAAAAATTATACCATTATTCATATTTTTTATTTCTCTATTAATAAAGATCAAGTTTCATTATGTGTATTGATGATGACAAGTCCTCGATCACTAACTTGGTTGATTGCTTTGTGTGTGATTTAGAATGGTTGCAGGAAACAAGAGATATGATGAAAGATTAAAATATTGAGAGCTGAAGAATTGGTCTTGCGTCTAGAAAGTGTAAGAGTGACTGACTTTGAGCTTAACAAGTCAGAGCTATTATGAACAGTTTCTCAAACTGTTCAAATCAACTTTGACCATTGATATCCAATCAAAATTCGTTGAGAATATTTTTCTCAAATACTCCCTCCAATCCAATCCCAACTACCCACCTTCCGTTTTAGGACAATCCAATCCAAACTACACATACCATAAATGAGTAAAATTAGGACAACTCTATCCTTATAACATACCTATATTTACAAAAATTGTCATTCTTATAACATACATCATCTAATTTATGTACTAACTCTCTCATTCTTTTCCCATACTACCCTCACCAAAAGCAATTTTCTTAAAACTTGTGCAAAAGGATGTGGGTAGTTTGGATTGGATTGGAGGGAGTATTTCATGTGATCTAAAGAAAGATTTTATTTGCTAAGTTATACGTACGTATACTCTTTCAGTTTTGGAGAAACAGGAAAGTATTTTGTGAAAATAAAAAGTCTATCATTTATTTGTGCCTTAAAATATAAGGAAGATATTATAGAAGATATTTTTATCTTCTAAAAATACTTTCCTTGTTTTATGAAACTCTCAAAATTTTACTGCTATTTAAGTAGAGAGTTTTATTTTGAGAAAAGTACTCCTTGAGCAAGAAAATCAAACGTTAAACTGAGCAAAGTTTTGAGCTTTTATTTTATTTGAAAATCTTTTTTAAAAAACTTGTTCTTATATTGGATATCAAGGTGCTCGAAAGTTAAGTCATCTATTAGGCTATTTTGTTCTCCATTGTTCTAACTTGTGAACCATATAAGGAGACATAGTAGTTGTAATTTTCAATTTGTGAGAGAGAGATTTTGGGGTACGGGTTTGTACTTGAGTTGCACGATCGGGTTGATCGTGGAGGTCTTCTTGTAATCGGGTTGATTTATTAAGAAGATATTAATAAGAGAGATAGTAGACGTAGATCTTTAGAGAGTAGGTTGAACCACTTAAAAATCGACGTGTTCTTCTTTTATTTGCTCGTTACTTTTCATTCTCGTGTTTAATCTCGGTTGGTAATTGGTCAGAATCACTACTGCACAGAACTCATTGTTTTAAACAGTACGCTAAACTGTTTAATTTTCCTGTGTACTTTTTCTGCATCGATCAGTTTCGAGTTATGTGATTAATTTTTCAAAAAGGTACTTAATTCACCCCCTCCCCCTCTTAAGTATAGGATCTATAAACTCAACAATTGGTATCAGAGCCTCGTGCTCTTGATTGCTTTACCGCAAAGAGTTTGATCCTTTTGAGTTTAATTTTTGTTTATCTCGCTTAAATGAATTCCAGATCCGTCAAATGTCCTATCTTTGATGGCACGGACTATGGTTGGTGGAAAAATCGAATGATGCATTTCATTCAAGGAACTGAATATGAATGTTGGGCAATTATTGAAAGTGGCCCTGTTATTATTACGACCACCGATGCAAAAGGTGTTGAAAGTCCCAAAGCAAGAGCGGCCTACACTGCCGATGACTATAAGAAGGCAGAAAAGAACTCTCGAGCAATATCCCTTCTACAATCCGGCCTTATAAATGAGGAGGCTGGCCGTATTGCTGGTTGTAAGACGACTAAGCAAATTGAAATACTCTCGAGTTAGCCCACGAGGGAACACTGCAAGTGAAGAAACTTCGTATTGCAAAACGATGAATCAATTAAAAGCATGTCTTCCCGATTTTCAAGCATAACTAATGAACTTTCAAATCTTGGTCGCTCTTTTCAAACTGAGGACATTGTCCGTAAAATATTAAGAAGCTTAACCAAGAGATGGCTAGCTAAGGTCACTACCATTGAAGAAGGCAGGGACTTAACCACTCTCACCTATGAAGCCCTAATGGGATCTCTTATGGCACACGAAATTGCTCTTGATGACGCCGAAGAGAAACCCAAGGCTAAGGGGTTAGCTTTGAACGCCTTCTCAAGTGACAATGAAAGTGATCTTGAGGAGGAGGTTGCGTTGTTGTCTAAACGTATTGCAAAAATAATCAGAAAATAAAATCAAGGAAAATTCGAAAATTTCTCATCAAATAAGTCTGTTCCTTCGTCATTCTCATCTTCATCATCTCGTTCTACGTCTAGAATGAGGTGTTTTAAATGTGGAGATCATGATCATCAGATCCGAAATTGTCCCAAGTGGGAAGAAGTAATATCTCGAGATAAACGTGAGAAGTCTAAGCAAGAGTACAAACGTGCTATGATTGCTGCTGTGTGGGGTGAGTCCGAATCAGAGGACGATGAACCACCTAAGGAAGAAAAGGAAGAAAAATTATGTCTTCGCTCCACATATAAACCCGTGCTACAAAAGAAGGTACACAAAGATGATCTTAGATGTCTCATGGCCTATACTGACAATTCCGCCAGTGAATCTGATGATGAGATAGGTCTTTCTAACCTTAAGATTCGTGTTAGATCCTTGTCTAAAGAAAAAATAATTAGGTTACTTGATGAGACCTTAGAGACTTGTTATGACCAAAATAGACGTCTGGAAGAAATGCAATCTGAAATTGAAAGTATAGCGGAGGAAAACATAAAACTGAAACGTGATCTGAAACATATAGGAAAACAAACAGTTGATCAGACTTTTTATTCTGAGCTTACAAATGAGAATGAGTTACTTGTCAATAAGATGCAAGCTTTAACTGATGAATTGGCACACGAGATTAAGTTTCGTGCCTGGTTAGGGGAATTATTCTATGTCTTATTTATTAGCGCAACGATTGAATAAAGCTCATTTATATACTCTTTAATCCAATAATAGCTCTTATAATTAGGACCCGTGCATTTTTTGCACGGGTTTAAAACTAGTGTTATAATGAAAGCTATCACTTTTTATTTGAAAATAATGGTAACATTTTATCAGAAAATTATAACATTTTTTTTGTAAAGCGGCCACATTTAATCCGTCTTATTTCAGACGGGAAATAACCCCTCTAAAATAAGAATTTTCACTTCTACAAATCATGACAAATTTCTTAATTAATACGGATATATCCGTTTAAGCTCAAGACGGCTTAAATATATCCATGTCTTAAATGATTAAGACAAAAGCAAAATACATTAGAAAAAACAAAAGATTTATATTATATGCGAATATGAGATGATATACAACCCAATTTATTATTAAGACTGATATTTCTGTCTGAAAAAAGACTAGTCGTAAAAACAGCTAGTCTTCCTTATGGCGGAGTATATGTGTTAACGTTAAAACGAGTCAAATATTATCCCACATAGGTATATAAGATAAATCTTTTACTTTCTCTATGTATTTTGTTTTGTTTTGTTTTACTAATCTTGTATGAACTTATTTAACCGGTCTTAAAAGATAAAAATGTACTCCGTAAATTTTATTTCGTCTACTTATGTAATATAATCACAAATTCTCATTTGTGACGGTTACTATCCGTCACAAGCTTGTGACGGGTCGAATCTCTCTCACAAGCTTGCAAGTGGGAGGACAAATGGGAAATCATTGGTTTTCCACTTGTCTTTCCACTTGCAAACTTGTGAAAGGAATTCGACCCGTCACAAATCTATATATATAATAAAAAGGCAAGACAAAGCACCATATTTCACCATTTCCCTTTCTAATAACATTTAAACAAGCCATGTCATCATCATTTATTATTTAAAAAAAAGGAAAAAGTTGTAGAAATTTGAAGCATTAAATACAAATTAGTGTACAACAAATATAAAATTATGTTTTGGATTTAAATTAATTAAGCATCAAAATAGATACTAAATTTTTAATTTGAGGTGTTAATAATATTAGATTAAGTATTTGACAAATAAGAATTACATTACGTCACTCAAAATTTTACATTGTTTATAAATGCTATCTCTTATTTTGATATTTACCCCCTCAATTTCAATGAGCTAGATACATAAAGAGGGCTTAAAAAGTAATGCTTTATAAACATTTTTTCCCACATAGGTCTTCAAATATTATATAGCGTAGCAAAAGTATATACCGTATTGCAAGTATAATATAAAGTATCCAGCGTCAAACTTTTTATAGTCATGTTATCCAGCTATACATATAAAATGTATTGCGATGACGAAAAAAATAAATTAATTAAAACTAACAAAAGCACATGCTACGATAAGTGAAAAACAAAGGCAAAGGCAAGAAAATCCTACATAAAAAACATATTTCGATCATCTAATAAAACCTAAAAAGTTCCACTCGACTGAAGCATCAAAGTTGACTCGAACTACAAAACCATCCGAAACCCAAACTGATCCGACCCAACTTGAAGATGTTTGAGCTTTGTTGATCCGTAACTGACCCAATCCAAATAAAAACCATCCGACTCAAAAATGACCCAACAAAACACAACATTAATTTGCTCAAAATAACTTAAAATACTAATATGAAATCATACTTAATATTATTTTAAGTTAACATAATAAACTACAAATATTTAATAATCTATAATGTACTTTTTTCACCTTTTATCATTGGCCTGAGAAAGGACCTGACTCAAAACAAATCTGACCCGTCTAACCCAAAATTGACCCGATAAAAAAACTCCAAACTTGAAATGACTCAACTTGACCCAAACTAACTCGAAAATGTGACACACGAACTGACCCGCCAAACTGGCCTGAGCCACACCCAAACTGACTGACATGTTTTACCAATTATGTATCTAATTACCTGTATAATGTCTTAATTTATGTGAAACTGAATGTTAATATGTTGGTTTGCTTTGTACAAAAATAAACGAAGCTTGCCTATATATGCAGCACAAGAAAACAAAGATGTCAACAAGTGTCAAACTAATGAGGTCACGTTTATGTATGAACTTATATAATTAATTTCAAACGCACCCGTGATTTTCACGGGCACGAAAACTAGTTGTAATATAATAGTGTAATGTCTGTAGGACTAGAAGTAGACGTCAATATAGTGGGCTTTGTCAAATTGTTCACAGTTCCCAGTGAAAACAAACGGCGTTACTTTACAAGTCCTTGACTGAATAATATGAAAGTTCAATTCCTTAACTGAAAAAAAATTCAATTCCTTAACTGAAAAAAAATTCAAAGTTTAGGTCCTTATGTTACTCTCAGTGGCGAACCGAGGGGTGCGCACAGCACCACACGTGCGCACCCTCGGTTGGCGGATATTTTTTTTTTTTAAACACTGATTAGTCAACTAAAAGTACAATAATTGTTCTATAATAAGCAGTGTTACTCATGTGGCTCAGCGGATAAGATATCCATCCATAATCCAGTGTCTCCGCGTTAGGCGCATTTTTTTCCCTTGCTTCTATCCTATTCAACTCGCCTCCCTTGTTTTTTATTTTCTCTCCACAAATTAGGGTAAGTTATTATTAATTCTTAAACCTTAATTTTCTTTTTCCTAATTGTGTTATTTAGTTAGTTTGAAATTGTCTGATTAATTACTAGTTATATGAATTTATTGTACTTGATTGTTGGTTGTCTATTTTTTACTTTTGTTTATGAATTTTGAATTTTAATTATTTTACTAGTTGTTCATTCATGAAAATTGAAAGAATGATACCCTAATTTATAAAAATTTCTTTTTCATTTTAGATTGATGAAGAAATATAAAAGTTTAGAATTTTTTTGGAATCGACAAAGAAATTAAGGCACACAAAACTTATTCATTATCTTCTCCTTTCTTATCTTCTCAAAATGGTAAACCGAATGAAAATTTTCACGAACATCCTATACCGTCTCTTAACATTGATGAATCTCTTTTGTCGTCTCTTAAGATGGATCGGATGAACCTCCTTTGTCGTATGGCTTTAAATATTTAGTATTTGTAATATTTTGTGGCGTGTTGTTTACTATGTAAGACAAAGTTTATTATTTAAGCATTTTGTTATATTTTCAATTTTTTTTTTCAATTGTGCACTCCCGTATTAGAAGCTCTGGGTCCGCCACTGGTTACTCTTAACTCTTAGAAAAACCGTATAATCTATACTATATATTAAACTAGATTTCATGCCCGTGCGATGCACGGGTCTACGTTAATGTCATTTTTATAATTATCCTATAACAATTAACTTGTAAAAATAAACTTTTGAAATTTTAAGATTATAATAAAATATACTCCGTAATGTTTAAGAAAATAATATTAATATATTGATTCAACTTTTATTTTAATTATATTTTACCAGCCTTGCCAGGAATCAAGTTATATTTGATCTATATGACTCGAAAAATGATCCAAGGTACCTAAGAATTAAGCTCTCTAAGACAATGCTTAAGAGAATCAAAAGATTTTGGGTTGATCACCCTACCGTATGGTAATTGTCCGATATGGGGCAATTCTACTATTTATAGGTATTACTATCTTCATCACACTTACATTATTTTTCAAGGTGGGATATATAACATACTAAGAATTACACCAAGTATGTGCAAATAATATGAGATTTTATCTATAATGATAACATTTTTTTTACCACGAATCTTATAATTAGATTATTTTCATAATTAATACAAAATTTTAAGAGCTCTCTAAAACAATATTTGAGAGACTTAAACGATTTTGGATTGATATCTAAGTCCAAGGACGACTCTTATGTATAATCGCATGATCACTCCAGCTTATGATATTTCTCTGATGTGAGAGAATTCCTCTATTTATACATAGTATATTCACCACACTTACATTATTTTTCAATGTAGGACAAATAACATATTTAGTTGTACACCATTAAAATTATTATTTATGATACTTTCTTAAATTTTTATTTATGATATTTTCCTTAATTAATTTTGATGATGTAAATTTCATTAAGGCGGGGATAATAATACAAATTTTTAAGAGTTATGTAAGATAATACTTAAGAGATTCAAAAGATTTTGAGTGAATATCTAACTTTGAAAGATGACTCATTTTCACAATATTTTTTTTGTGAAATGAAATGTAAAAGGTTTTATATAAAAATTATAAGCATCACTTGAATATAATATAGGAAATGTATATTGAGATAAATAAAAGATTTTTCACTTTATTTTTTTATGAGACCTTCCTAAATTCATTTTTGATAATGTAGGTTTTACTAATGTGGATACAAACTTTTAAGAGCTCTCTACGAAAATATATATGAGACTCAAAAGATGTGGGTTGATATCTAAGTTCTAATGATGACTCCTATTTATAATTATAGGATCACCTCACCTTACGATAATTTTACGATGTGAGGCAATTATACTATTTATACGTAGCATATTTACCATACTTGTATTATATTTCAATGTGGGACAAATAATTTATTAAGTAGTACACCATCAAAATTATTACTTATATAATACTTTCCTAAATTTCCTAAATTAAGTTTGATAGTTTAAATTTCATTATTGTGGAGATAAAATACAAACTTTTAAGAGTTCATTAAGACAATACTTAAGAGACTAAAATGACTCCAATTTATAATCATATTTTTGATCACTCCACCTCATGATATTTTCCGACATATGATAATTTTACAATCTACACTTAGTATATATATTTATCACAAATACATTATTTTTCAATGTAGGACTAATAACACAATAAGTAATTTATCATCAAAATTATTCTTTATGATACTTTTCTAAATTAATTTTTAATAATGTAAATTTCATTATTGTGACAATTATAATACAAATTTTTAGAACTCTTCAACACAATACTTAAGAGACTTAAAAAATTGTAGGTTTATACCTAAGTTCAAGGATGACTACTATTTATAATCATAGAATCACCATATGTTATAGTAATTTTTTGATATGGGACAATTTACTATTTATATGTAATATATTTACCATACATACATAATTCTTCAATGTGGAACTAATAAAAAACTAAATAGTACACCATCTTTTTCTATATTAGAATAATAAAAGAATATTTTAAAGGTCACTTATTATATTTTAAAAGTCTTTTATTAACAATATAAAAAAGATGATCATATTTATGATCACTTCACCTTATGATAATTTTTCAATGTGGGACAATTTTACTATTTATACATAGTATATATTCACCAATCACCATACCTACATTGTTTTTCAAATAACACATTAAATAATTTATCATCAAAATTATTATTTATGATACTTTTTTAAATTAATTTTTAATGATGTAAATTTAACTATAGTTTAGATTATATACAAACTTTTAAGAGCTCTTTAAGACAACATGTAAGAGGCTCAAAAGATTTTCGGTTGAAACTTTATTTCCAAATATGATTTCTATTTGTAATTAATCATAAGATCACCCACCTTATGATAATTTTCTGATGTGAGATAATTCTACTATTTACAAGTAATATATTCACCATACCTACATTATTTTTCAATGTGGGACAAATAATATACTAAAAGTTACACCAAGTATGTGCAAATAAATAGTATGAGTTTCTATACTTTTGAGGTTTTTTATACCACGAATGTAACTATATTATCTTCATAATTTTTGTTATGATACTTAAATTTTTTTAATAATACTTTTCTAATTTAATTTTTGATGATGTAAATTTAACAATTGTGGAGATAATAATACACAAACTTTTAAGAGATCTCTAAGACAATACTTAAGAGATTTAAAAGATTTCACTTTGATATATAAGGTCAAAGGATGACTCCTATATATAATTATATGAGATTTTACTATGATATATAAGGTCAAAGGATGATTCCTATATATAATTATAGGATCACCCACCTTATGTTAATTTTACGATGTGAGACAACTTTACTATTTATACATAGTATATTTATCACATCTACAAACTTTTAAGAGATCTCTAAGACAATTTTTAAGAGATTAAAAAAAAATTGGGTTAATACCTAAGGTTTAAAGACGACACCTATTTATAATCATAGGATTAGCCACTTTATGTTATTTTTCCGATGTGGGATAATTCTACAATTTATACGTAATATGTTTACCACATCTACATTATTTTTCAATGTGAGAAAAATAATATATTAAGTAGTACACCATCTTTTTCTTTAAAATATATATTTCTATTATTTTTATTTTATATAATAATTAAAAGATTATCCAGTTAATTTTTTATATCCAAAGTATTATTTATGAAACTTTCCTAAATTAATTTTGTATGACGTAAATTTCACTATTTTAAAGATAATAATACAAACTTGTAAGCGATCTCTAAGACAATACTTAAGAGACTCAAAAGATTTTGGGTGGATACATAAGTTCCAATTATGACTCCTATTTATAATCATTGGATCACCATATCTTAAGCTAAATTTTCGATGTGCGACAATTCTACTTTTTATATGTAGTATATTCACCACACCTACGTTATTTTTCAATGTGGGACAAATAACATACTAAGTACTACATCATATTTTTCTATAAATTAATTATTTCTTGAATACTATGAAACACCAAACTAGGGGCTAAGACAAGAATAGAAACACACAACACAAGACAAGGACAAGATAGATAAAACCCTGTATTCAGGACTACCAAGACAAGCACAGATAGTTCTAAATGCAGTGAATCCCAAGCTAAACTCACCCACTAAGACTAGCACAAGTGAATGACTCTAACTCAGGCCAACAAACTAAGACTAGCACAAGTTTGTTGAGGGTTGAGAGCTAACCAAGACTGGCACAGGTTAACAAAGAAAGAGTGGAAACTCTGGTTTTTATCATTCAGCATTCTGAGTTTCTTTCAAGGCAAAAAGCTCTTTATATAGAGCATTACAAAAGATCCTCACCATCCAACATAAGACTACATCTAAGGGCTTAAAGGACCCTTGAAATAACAACAAATGAGATACAAAAGTCTACTAGTAAGACGAGCAAAACAGACTGCAACAACTTCAGAAAAAGCAACTGAAAAGTAGGTTTGTCTCCTTTCCTGAAATGGCATTGTTTGAGCAGTTTTCTTTGGGGTTGTTTTGGCTGTCTGGTGCTTCAAATGGAACCTTGAGAGGGACTTCTAAGCTCCTTCCAACGTCCTTATTAATACTACTAAGGGTCACACAAAAGTAAGATGCCTTTGTTCATCCATTGGTCTTGAAACCAGCCTGGCTCTCAAAGTGACTGATTAACTTGTGGGCTGTTTTACTTGAACTTCCAAGGATAATTTGGAAAACTTATCCTGGACTTTTTTGTAGCTAAGGACCTCAACTAGATGGGAAAAGAAGTTGGAGCCCTTGCTTGGACAATTGCTGTAGGATATGTGGCCTGGAACTGGTACTTGTGTCTGTGGAATCCTTCTGGCTGTTGTTGATTTGGGACCTTGTTACTCTGGTTGGCATGGCTTGTGTAGATGTTGTTGTTGCTTGATCATGAGCCTTTGATGGTGTCATAACTTGATTGTGTGTTGCTTGGACATGGTTACCTTTTGTTGCTTTTGAAAACTTAGTTGTTTGGACTTGATCTGCCTTAGACTGAACATGGGTGTCTTTGTTGGTTGTTGTCTGAACTGGATTGCCAAATGAGGTTGCTCCCCTAGCTCCTGCTTCATCCTCCCCAGGTTGGAAAGATTTGAGCATCAAATCTCCAGGGTTCTCTTCTTCACTGTCATAGTAGGGGCTAAGGTCTCCTATGTTAAATGTGCCATGAACTCCATATTCTCCTGGCAAATCCACCTTGTAAGCATTGGCTCCCACCTTTTCTATGACTTCAAAAGGGCCTTCTGCTCTAGGCATAAGTTTGTTCTTTCTTTTGCTTGGGAACCTTTCCTTTCTGAGGTGTAACCACACCAGGTCACCTGCTTGAAACTCCTTCTTTCCTCTTGGCACCTTGGCTTTGATTTTGTACTGCTCATTAGTCTTCTCTATGTTTCTCTTAACCTGTTCATGCAACCTGAGCATTTGTTCCACCCTTTTCTTGGCATCATAGTTCAGTATCTCTTTAGGCACATTGGATAGCTCCATAGGCATGAGTGGGTTGCTGCCATAGACCACCTCAAAGGGACTGTGGCCAGTACTTGATGAAGGGGCCCTGTTGAAGGCAAATTCTGCTTGGGCTAGTTTGAGATCCCAATCTCCTAGTGACTTCTTCACAATGCACCTCAATATTCTCCCTAGGGTTTTGTTGGTGATTTCTGTTTGGCCATCAGTTTGAGGATGGTGGGATGTACTAAAAAGCAGCCTGGTGTCTAGGAGCTTCCACAGGGTCTTCCAGAAGTAACTCATAAACTTTGTATCCCTGTCTGAAACAATTGATCTAGGCACTCCATGTAGTTTGACTACTTCTTTGAAGTAAAGCTCAGCAACCCCTGAGGCATCCTCAGTCTTCCTACATGGCACAAAGTGAGCCATTTTGCTAAATCTGTCAACCACAACCATGATGGAATCCTTTCCCCTAGGAGTCTTGGGCAGAGCCACAATGAAATCCATGCTGATGTCTTCCCAAGGTTTGTCAGGTACAGGCAGTGGAGTGTAAGGTCCTGCTTGGAAAGAACTCTTTGCCTTTTGGCAAGTAGAACACCTCCTAAGAATAGCTTGAACATCCCCTTCCATCCTAGGCCAGTAAAACTGATCTTGCAGGATATCCATGGTCTTCTGCACCCCAAAATGTCCTGCTAGCCCATTAGAGTGGACTTCCCTCACCAATAGGTCCCTGTATGAGCCCCTAGGGACACACAATTTGTTCCCCTTAAACATGTAACCTTCCTGCAGCTGATACTTGGTCTCTTTTACTCTAGGACTGTTCTGCAGGGTTAACCAATCTTCCATGAAATCAGGGTCATCCTGGTACAGCTCCTTCATAAACTCAAAGCCTAGCACCCTTTGTTGGATTGTCACCAACATAGAATGTCTCCTAGACAAGGCATCTGCTACCACATTTGACTTACCTTCCTTGTATTTGCTTGAGAAGTTGAAGGACTGAAGGTATTCAACCCATTTTGCATGCCTTGCACTGAGCTTGTGTTGGCCATTTATGTATTTCAAGGCCTCATGATCAGAGTGAAGTACAAAAGGCTTGGGTTTAAGATAATGGCTCCAGTACATGAGGGCTCTCACCAAGGCATAAAACTCCTTGTCATATGTGGAGTAATTGAGCTTAGCCCCATTGAGCTTCTCACTGAAGAAGGCCACAGGATTCCTTCCTTGGATGAGTACTGCTCCAATCCCTACCCCACTTGCATCACACTCTACTTCGAATAGCTGATCAAAATCAGGTAGAGCTAGTATAGGTGCCTCACAAAGCTTCTTTTTGATGAGCTCAAAGGCTGCTTGTGCCTGTTCAGTCCACTTGAACTCACCCTTCTTCATCCCTTCTGTTACAGGCACCATGATAGTGCTGAATCCCTGTATGAACCTCCTATAGAAGGAGGCTAGGCCATGAAAACCCCTAACCTCAGTGATGTTCTTGGGAATAGGCCAAGACTTGATGGCTGCAATCTTCTCCTGATCCACAGATATGCCCTTGGCAGAGATGACATACCCCAAGAATTTAACCTCCTCAGCCATGAAAGTACACTTCTCCATTTTCCCAAAGAGCTTATGCTCTCTCAGTTTCAGAAACAACAACTTTAGATGGTTCAGATGTTCAGATTTGCCCTTACTATAGACCAGGATATCATCAAAGTACACCACAATGAACTGACCTATGAAAGGCCTTAAGACTTCAGTCATAAGTCTCATGAATGTACTAGGGGCATTGGAGAGACCAAATGGCATCACCAGCCATTCATAGAGCCCATGCTTGGTTTTAAATGCTGTTTTCCACTCATCCCCCTCCCTGATTCTCACCTGGTGGTAACCTTGCCTAAGATCTATCTTGGAGAATAGACTGGCTCCACTTAACTCATCCAACATGTCATCCAGCCTTGGGATGGGGAACCTGTACTTGACAGTGATATTGTTAATGGCCCTGCTGTCAATACACATTCTCCATGAACCATCCTTCTTAGGAACTAAGAGGGCAGGCACTGCACAAGGACTCAAAGATTCCCTGACAAATCCTTTTGACATCAGCTCCTCCACCTGCCTTTGCAACTCTTGGGTGGATTTGGGGTCACTCCTGTATGCTGGCCTGTTAGGTAGCATGGCACCTGGAATGAGGTCTATCTGGTGCTCTATGCCCCTTAGGGGGGGAAGTCCTGATGGTAGTTCTTCTGGAAATACATCCTCATGCTCACTGATCAACTCCCTTACCTCTGGGGGCACCTCAACTGGTTCCTCAACCTGTTTGGATAAGAGGAAATATACAGGTTGTTCTTGTTCCACCTCTCTGAGCATGGCTGCCTCTGTGAGGAAAAGAACCTCCTTGGATCCACTGGTACTAGGACTACCATAGTCCCTAGTGTTTGGGGGTAAAGGTGTCAGGACTATCCTTTGATTCCCATGTCTAAAAGTGTACACATTGCTCTTCCCTTTATGCAAGGCATCTTTATCAAACTCCCATGGTCTGCCCAGCAGTAAATGGCATGCATCCATAGGCACTACATCACAAGTCACCTCATCCTTGTAGGTGCCTCCAATAGAGAAGGACACTAAACATTGTTGATCAACCCTTACTTCAGCACCCTTGTTCAGCCATCTAAGTTTGTAAGGGTTGGGGTGGGGTTTGGTCTCCAAGTCAAGCTTGTTAACCAAGGTAACTGAGGCCACATTGGTGCAACTTCCCCCATCTATGATCACATTACAAACCCTCCCTTGAATAGTACACCTGCTCCTAAAGATTAGAGATCTCTGGTCTTCTTCTAGGGGTTGATGCTGAGAGTGCATAACCCTCCAAAGAACAAGGTTGTGACCAGTGTCTGGTGGGGCTACTACCAAAGGGGCATCACCTTCCTCTTCCTGTTCTCCTGTTCCCTCCTCCTGCTCATATTCAATGAGCCCTTCCTTCTCCCATTCCATGACTTCCACTGCTGTCAAGGCTCTTCTTGAGGGGCAGTCTCTCTTAAAGTGGCCATAACCTTGACATTGATAACATTTTCTCTTCTCTTCTGAAGGGGTGAGGGTAGGTTGCTGACTTACAGGTGCTTTACCCTTGTCCAAGGGGTTCCTATTAAAAGTTATGGGAGTCCTAGGACCCTCCCCAATTCTGACCCCAGCATAAGGTTTAGTTATGGCAGGTTTGGTGAAAGACTTGGTCGTTTCCTTCCCCATTTTCTCAACCCTAAGGGATAGGTTCACCACATCCTCAAAGGACCATAGGGGCTGCATCCTAACCTTGTTAGCAATGCCTGGGCTTAGGCCTTCTAGGAATCTAGCAATCCTTTGTTCAGGTTTCTCAGTGATGTCACATTGAAGGGTAAGCTGCTCAAACTCTCTCAGATAAGACTCAACAGATTTTTCATTTTGTTTTAGTTTAGACAGCTTGATGAACAAATCCTGAGTATAATCCTTAGCAACAAACTTGTTCAACATTTTTTTCTTCAACTTAGACCAGGATTTGATGGGTTCCTTACCCTCCCTAGCCCTTAGACTCTTCATGGTTTCATACCACAGGGAAGCATACCCTTTCAATTTCAGAATAGCTACTTTAAAGGCTTTAGCATCATTGTATCCTTTGTATTCAAAGACTCTCTCTATATCCCTAAGCCATTCTAACAAATCATCAGGATTTAAGCTACCAGAAAACTCAGGAATGTCTACCTTGAGGTGTTTATCAGTGAGGCCATGCCCTGAAGCTCTGCTCCTTGTGGATTCATCTGAGTCTGAAGGTTCCTCCTCTTCAGGTGGTCTGACCCTGCCTCCTGGTGGACCTAGGCCTCTCCCACGACCTCTGCCTCTTCCTCCAGCAAATATTTGGTTGCCTATCACCTGATCCAAGGCTCTGGTTAGGGTGGTTACAACCCCAGCCTGGTCCTCCATCCTTGCTTCTACTCCTGCCAATCTCTCTTCACTCATTGGGCTATTTTTGTAGTTTTGAATGTAGTTTGGTTAAATGAACTCACAGTAGAAATAAACCTTAGCTCTGATAACCAATTTGAAACACCAAACTAGGGGCTAAGACAAGAATAGAAACACACAACACAAGACAAGGACAAGATAGATAAAACCCTGTATTCAGGACTACCAAGACAAGCACAGATAGTTCTAAATGCAGTGAATCCCAAGCTAAACTCACCCACTAAGACTAGCACAAGTGAATGACTCTAACTCAGGCCAACAAACTAAGACTAGCACAAGTTTGTTGAGGGTTGAGAGCTAACCAAGACTGGCACAGGTTAACAAAGAAAGAGTGGAAACTCTGGTTTTTATCATTCAGCATTCTGAGTTTCTTTCAAGGCAAAAAGCTCTTTATATAGAGCATTACAAAAGATCCTCACCATCCAACATAAGACTACATCTAAGGGCTTAAAGGACCCTTGAAATAACAACAAATGAGATACAAAAGTCTACTAGTAAGACGAGCAAAACAGACTGCAACAACTTCAGAAAAAGCAACTGAAAAGTAAGTTTGTCTCCTTTCCTGAAATGGCATTGTTTGAGCAGTTTTCTTTGGGGTTGTTTTGGCTGTCTGGTGCTTCAAATGGAACCTTGAGAGGGACTTCTAAGCTCCTTCCAACGTCCTTATTAATACTACTAAGGGTCACACAAAAGTAAGATGCCTTTGTTCATCCATTGGTCTTGAAACCAGCCTGGCTCTCAAAGTGACTGATTGACTTGTGGGCTGTTTTACTTGAACTTCCAAGGATAATTTGGAAAACTTATCCTGGACTTTTTTGTAGCTAAGGACCTCAACTAGATGGGAAAAGAAGTTGGAGCCCTTGCTTGGACAATTGCTGTAGGATATGTGGCCTGGAACTGGTACTTGTGTCTGTGGAATCCTTCTGGCTGTTGTTGATTTGGGACCTTGTTACTCTGGTTGGCATGGCTTGTGTAGATGTTGTTGTTGCTTGATCATGAGCCTTTGATGGTGTCATAACTTGATTGTGTGTTGCTTGGACATGGTTACCTTTTGTTGCTTTTGAAAACTTAGTTGTTTGGACTTGATCTGCCTTAGACTGAACATGGGTGTCTTTGTTGGTTGTTGTATGAACTGGATTGCCAAATGAGGTTGCTCCCCTAGCTCCTGCTTCAACTACTAAACCATTATACTAATATTAGAATAATAAAAAATATTTTAAGTCATTTATTTAATTTTCATATACTTAAGTTATAGTTATATGATCTTATAAATGATATGGTAGTAAAAAAGTACAAAATTTATACTCTAATGAAAGTATTTTTCGTTAAGAATCCAAATATATAAGTTTCGAAATGTTTTGCATTATATTTTTTTTGTCAGATTGATAATCAATTTTTTCTTACGTAAATAATAGTCGTGATATTAAAAATATTACATAGTATCTTTTTCGTAATCTTGGAAGATCTTAAAATATATACTTTCCAAAAATTAAAAAAGATGATGTTGACCAATAGAATTGCTCGAAAAAAGGCTCTTTTATATATATATATATATATATATATATTGATTCTGAAATCAAGGGACTTCTATGTAATTAAATAAAGATAAAATAATTATACTATATACTCCCTCCGTCTCAGTCAATAGTTTACACTTGTTTTATTTCTCCCTCATTAAATAAAGCAAGTGTAAACATCTCACTGCAACAGAGGGAGTAGTTTTTAATCGATAGCGCTGTATGATAGACCTGATAGGAATTTTAATGTAAATATTATATAATTTTGGTTGAAGGTATAAATTTAGAAAATACCAAAATAGGGTGATTTTCCTTAAAATAAATATGCCCCACTTATTGTATTAATTAGAATATACATTAAATTAAAAATTTATAATTATTTAATTACACAAAATATTTTGGAAACTATTAAAAGGCAAATAAATCAAGCTAGGTTTCCAAAAGATATAATATTGCATAATTAATTTAAATTGATTTAACATATATGTAATATATTTATATAAATATATGAGTCTCTTAAAATTGCATGTCTACTTAAATTGCAGGTTTAATCATCAGCTAATTAAATTATAATAATCACTCAGTTCAATAGTCAAAGTAACAATATTAGAACCGGAAGTAATGAAAGTAATAGAACAACAACGGGGTAGTGAAATTTTCAATATTAATGCGGCATTACTGAAAGTATCAACAATTACGGTGAGAGTAGTGAAAGTAACAATAACTACGACAGGAGTAGTGAAAGTAACAATAGTAATAACGAATGTAATAAAAGAAACAATACTAACAACAAAAAAAGTATATATGAACAATTAGTCGAACAATTGATTAAAGTAAAATATTAATAGTGGAAGTAATGAACTGTCTAATAATTTATTTTATCGTAATTTTAAGATATGTCATAAGAAAATATATTGATGATAAATTTATGAATTATACAACTTTAAAGTATATGTAATTAAAATAAATTTTAATGATAATACTAGTTACGGGTAGAAATCCGGATTTCCTAAATAGAAGTGGAAATAGTAACGTGAATTAAGGAAAATAACTTGATGTGATCCACTAACCTAAAATTTAAACACCTATAATAAATACTTTAATCTCAGCTAACCAAAGTCCATAAATTTATTGAGCCGTATTAGCTACCAAAAAAAAAAACGATAACAGTTAACATCAAATTGATTACTGTACTTGACTGACTCTTCATCGACCTTCAAACACACAGCATACCAATTTGCCTCTTCAATAACATCTTCAGGTTTGCTCTTTCTCTTCTTCTTCTCCGTCTTCTTTCTCTCTTAATTGTTACTCCCTCCGTCTCGGTCAATCGTTGTCCTATTCCTTTCTAGGGTTTCTCCTTGAATTGTTGCTGATATTGCTGTATTTATTATTTATTATTCTTCCTAATTTTAGGGTTTCACTGCATATTTCTCCATGTTTCCCTTTCTTTATTCATTTTTATTCATTTTTAAGTATAATTATTATGGACTACTGATCATCATCTTGTGAGCTTATATGTGGTTGCTGAAGAAGCTACGCTGTATGTTTGATCTGTCTAAGAGAGGTCTCTGTTTAATTGTGTTTCTTAAATACTCCCGTTCCGTTATTTGTTTATCTTTGTTTTTGGTTCAATTATTAAAAAAAATGGCTAGGGACTATTTGTGGTTGTACCGTGGATGACAAGTAGACAATAGTCCTATCAGGTAGAGCTGGCAAAAGGTGACCCGACCCGAAGAACCGACCTGACTTATCCGAAAACCGACCTGATAGAACCCGTAAATTTGCTGAACTGAAACCGACCTGAACCGACCCGAAGGTTAACCGATAAACTGATAGAACCTGAAAAATATGACCCGAACCGACTTGTAACTCGACCCGACCCGACTCGAAACCCGATTCACCCACAAACCCGACCTGACCCAAACCGAACTAAACCGATCTGTAACCCGTTTTAACCCGATTAAACTCGACCCGACTCATAGCCAAATAATCTTTTTTAAGAATTTAAATTCCTTTATAGTTTGTTTTTTTGTTAATAAATTTGATATAAAAAATTATCGCTCAATTTATTTTTTAAAACAAAATGTATTCTTAAAATAGATAGTCAGTTGTAAATTTAGTATGCTATATTCGTAATTAAACTTGTTAATAATTATTTCGCAAGTGATGTAAAAAATTTTAAATTAACGCTTTGTGAGGAAAATAGTGTTTCGTTTTGGCTCCGTTGAAAACAATAAAGAGAAGAAAGAGTTAAGAGTGTTCAAAGAAATTATACGATCATTAACTATAGTCCTATGCTCTTTATGTTTTACAAATATCTTTTGTATCGAGTTCATCTAATCCAATATCATAATTCATAAGTTCAAAAGTGATCCTTTAACAGAACAACCTAACCCATTGACCGGATTTATTGTTTGACTCGATTAATTTTCAAATTTAAGATGACAATATAAATTACTCGATCCATGGGTAACCCGATACCAAACGGGTCTCGACCCGATCAAGCATATTGACCCGATGTATCCCGACCCATTGGTCAACCGATCCGAAACTGAACCAACCTGTAGTAGTTATTGACCCGATTAACCTGACCCGTAAGCGACCTGACCCGAACCCGACTCGACCTGAATAAGCAACTTGACCCGACCAAACCCGGGCCCGAAATGACCCGAACCGCCTGAACCCGACCCGTAACCGACCTGATTGACCCGATTGCCACCTTTACTATCAGGTGATCAAATTATGAAAATGGTAAACAAATGACCGGGACGGAGTAAACACTTAATTAGTAAAGGTTTTATGTTTAATTCGCTGCATGTTTTATATTATAAATTTGTGGGTTGCTGGATGTGTCATTCTCAATGTTTGCCTTTGTTAATTTTATTACCCTAGGTTTGTGTTTTGCTAAAGTAGCTACGGCTTCACCTTATACGTTTTGCGATGCCTGGCTAATGGCTACCTAAATATAGCACACGGATCCTCTTCATTTCCTCTCTAAGAACGATGAATCATATAATCGGCCACCCTTGAAATTTTTCCCCTCCGTCGTGGCCAAAGGCCCATGGGAACTCTTAAACAAGTTGAACAAATAATTTGGACACATTAATACATTATTAAGAGAACTTTGATACTGCATTTTCTGCCAATTTGGATGGTTAGTACTTAGTAGTTAGTACTCCCTCTTCCTTTGTCCCGTTATCATTTGCTTACTCTCCTTTTTAAATGGCAAATTATATTAGCACTACACTTTTTTTTTGTTAATGTCACAACAATACAATCTAAGGGAATGTTACTATTCACCGTCTCACGTATGAGTGACATCAGTAATTTTAGAGTGAGATTATGCCATCCCTTTTAAATATTACTCTTACTATATACACCGCCAGACGCCAGTCCTATATATTTTGAGGCCCTAGGCAAATTTGTAAAATTGGACCCCTAAAAATTTTAAAAGAAAAATTGATTTTGGGATTTGGAGAATTGGGGAAAGTATTTTATAATTCAACTTTTTTATCGTCAAATAATCGCAAAAGATTAAAATTATTTCAAATGTTAGATATTACTTCTATTAAATGAGTCGATTAAATGTATAATTTGTACAAATAATATTATGGTAAACCACCAATTCCCACAATTTTTTTTTTTTACAAAAAAGGCTGGAAAGCAACTAAGAAAAATAGAACATGTGACCTTCTGTAGAATGCTTAACCGCTAGGCTACATTTCTAATATTGAATTTTTAATGTAATAATTTTTATTTGATAAACCTATCTCAGTCTATAGAATACATACTCATAGCCAAAATCCGCTTTTAATGGGCCCCTTTTAGACTAGGCCCTTTTCAACTGATCCACCAAACACCCCCTTGCTATATATGTAGTCCGTAGAATTAGATCCCTTGTAAACTTTGCATCCTTACGTCTACTTTTCATTATCATTGTGGAACAACATTGTTTACTTCCAATTATTATACATTAATATACGGAGTATAGCTTTACAGTAGTTCCCGAACACTTTTTTTTAATACAAGTCATGTTTTCTTTTGTTAGCAGATGACTGGAGATTGGGATACGATGCCTCTTGATATTCTTCGGGCCATATCAATGAAATTGGAAAGGTGTGAAGATCTTATTTATTTTTCTTTGGTATGTCGGTGGTGGAATTGTGTTGCATCCTCAATAAAGAACGACTGGAGGGCTAAGCCAACGCCATGGCTTTTACTAGCCGAAAACAATAAGGAAAATCCAAAATGTCTTCGCAAGATCTTCAATCTTAAGAATAATAAGTGTTATGAGTTGACTCTCCCGGAGACATTTGAAACTAGGTGTTCCGGTTCAACTTATGGTTGGGTTGTAATGATTGACAGTCATCTAAATGTTAAGTTGTTTAATCCAATCTCCAAGGCTCATATTCCTTTCCCGTCTTTCGAACAAATCACAAGCCTAGTTTATGATCCTGAATACCACAAAACAAGAGATAATTCCATTACTTGGCGTTTAAGAGGTTCAGTAAATAAGATGGTTGTGCTCAAAGCGTCTCAAAGTTGTCACCAAGATTTCGTTATTGTGGCATTTTGTGCTGAAGACGATGCAGTCGTAGTAGCTCGGCCCGGAGATCAATCATGGACTTTAATACCCGCCAACGAAGCTGATCATTGTATGGATGATGTTTTGGTGATGGATGATCATGTATTTGCTTTGTACCACGATGGAAGACTTGTGCATTGGAATGCTGAGGACTTTTTCAATCTAGAGTTCATGAAACAAATTGATTATTCACCAAGACAACCTCATATTTTAGCAGGAGAGGAGTTGAACTACTACTTCAACAAAGTATATCTGGTTCAATCCAGTAGTGAACTCATCATGGTGATACGATATAAGGAGGAAGTGTTAGATGATATGGGAGTAACTTTTGATCTTGACATTGTTTACAAAACCTATCGTTTTGAGTTATTCAAACTCAACCCTACCAACAAGCTTTGGCAAAAAATAGAAGAATTACAGGGTGTGGCATTGTTAGTAGGCTCCAATACTTCTATGTTGGTTTCATCGGGTGAATATTTGCAAGAAAATTCTATTTACTTTACTGATGATGAATGTCACTTTTGGCATAAGCCAATCGAGTTCGGTGGACATGATATGGGTGTTTTTGACATCAAGACAAGTGAGATATGCAGATTTTACAAAGGTGATGATACGCGCTCCTTAATTTGTCCACCGACTTTGTTTTGTCCTCAACTTTAAATTGTCTAGCTTCGAAATAAGAAAGTATATATGTTTTTGGAAGTATTATTTTGTTTCGAAAGTGTTTGGATTGTAACAATTAAATTTTTTTTATGGAATTGTTTTATAAAGGAATTTTGGTACGTGTAACAACAAATTTTGTATTTTAATAGAATTTAATGGAAAGTAAAGAAGTTGTTAAATTCACTATTTTGGAAATTTGTATGCGATAAGGTCTCAATCTGTTTTTGCTTTAGGAACCAAATAACACAATTCACAATATAAGCCTACAAGTTATGCTTTAGGAACCAAATAACACAATTCACAGTATAAGCCTACAAATTATCTTTCAGGACCTCGTTTTGTCTTGTACATTATTTGGGTGTTTTTCGATGGCAAGGTCTCAATCTCTTTTTTAATTTTTCGACTTTTCTTTCATTACCTTCATTTGCATGTTAATTTGTTTGTTTTGTCCAAAATGTTCATCATATCTTCGCAGTTCACTGTTCACACCAATAGCTTTAGTCAAACTTGACAATATTTATCGTATTAATTAATCACGGTAATTAACTCCAAAAATAAGGGAGTAGGTTAAAAAATAATATTAATCTTGTAGGATTAATCCCCATATGTAGTGTTTGCAAAGTAGGGTTATCACGTGGAATCCCGAAAAAATACGGGATTACCCTATAAAAAAAACTCAATTTTCAATTATTACTTTAATTAGGGGTAAAAATCAGGATTTTCTAAAGAAAAGTGAAAATTGTAAAGTAAATTAATTAAAATAACTTGAAATGATCCTCTAACCTAAAATTTAAACCCTATAATTACTAAATCTCACCCAACCAAGTCCATAAATCAGTTGAGTGCTTGAGTCGTATTAGCTACAAAGAAATAATTATTAAAAAAAAACTAAAAGCTGTTAAAGACAAAAAAAACTAAAAGATACTGATTACATAACATGATAATATGACAATATGTCATATCAAATTGAGACAGTTCATTAATGAGTTTCGTTATATAGCGGAAAGTGTGAATATGGGTAAATGATTAAATTAATTATTGATTCAATAGACTTAATTAGATATCTGAATTAATTGGTTTAATTGATTATTTTGATTAATTGATATTATGGATTAAACGGTTTAATCATTATAATTTATTTGATTTAGAATTTAAATAATTTATTTTCAAATTAATTCAAAGGTTTTTTTTCGACGAATGAACTTTAATGATAACTAGTTTTACACCCGTGCAAAATTGCACGGGTTTGTACATTAGACTTGTTTTAAAAAATGTTGAGCTAAATTACAAAATATTGAAATCGGAATACATAATTATATTTTGGAATATTAAGTAATATCACATAACGAAAAGTTACGAAGTGTATACATATCATACTGATCAAAATAATGTAGAGAAAAAAAATAACATACTAAAAGGTTTATGTCTTATATAATCATAATGTGATATTATATAGCTAATAAATTATAACCTATGAATATGAGTAGATATATGAGTATGTATTATCTTATAAATATGTACTTAACATAAAGGTGTAATGTGTTATGTTACTGAAAGCAATTAACTTTGAACCTTATTTAGGGGTGTTTGGTTGGAGGTTTTGGAATGGATTGGAATGGATTCAATCCATTCTAGTATTTGGTTGGGGTGTTTTGGAATGGAGTTGGAATCCTGATGGATTCTAATTCCACCCCAACCCCTTGGAATCCCATACCCACCTTCCCCCTCTAGTTTCTAAATCCATTCCACCCCATATAATTCAAAAGTGAACCAAACAATAATTAGTAGGAATGGGGTTCTAAATCCAATCCACCATGGTATCTCAATCCATTTCAATCCATTCCGACCTTATGAACCAAACGCCCCCTTATATTATTGACTTTTACTACACCTCACTCTAAAGCTTACTCAAATCTTCGTGAGCGATTTGTCTCAACCCAACTACTAAAATAGTTATATATTCCCTCCGTCCCGTTTAATTGTTGTCCTTTACTTTTTGGACACTATTTATAAAGGGAGAGAATTCTTGATATAATTTCCAGTGCATAACATAAAATATAGTCATGAGAGATCTTTTTTATCCGTCTTAATTAATGAGCACGTTAAGATTATCAAAATTTTATAATTTTCACACTTATGTAGTAAAAGATATTTTCGAAATGAAATGCGCATTGGCAAACATGTAAAAGGCAAAGGACAACAATTGACTGGGACAGAGGGAGTATGTGGCTAATAATATCGTTAATGCACCACAATCTTAATGTTAATCAAACTAATTTCCCATTACTTGAAATGCTAAGTTTTATCATGAATATGTCATTAGTTTTTTTGGATTGGTATCTTGATATTAGATTGTGTTAATGTTGGACCGTCATTTAAAGACATAAGATATTCCTAAAAATGGGCTACTTAACAATTAATGTGTGATTTTCCTAATTATTCAACTGGTAATTATCCTAAGTATTACTCCCTTCGTTCAAATCATTTGTTTGCCCTTTTATTTTTGACTGTAAGAAGTATTTTAATTAAAGACGTGATTGAGACAGATGAATAACTTTTAAACTCCTAATTTACACATGATTCTTCTTATCATTGGTGAAAAGTTGTATTTTACATTTTTTATGAGAGGAAGTATAACTGTAAAGCAGGAGATGTACAGGAGACAAATTTATCAACTTATTTTCTATTGTTTTTTTTCTTTTTAAAAAAATGATATCTGATCAATTGTAAGCTAAGTTTAATATGAACTTATACTTGTATATATTTAATAAATAAAAATTTATACTTAATTACGTCGTTATAAAGAATAAAAAGAAATCTTATTGCTCTGTATCCAAACAGGGACGGAAAGAACATTATAATACTTCGACAATAGTAGAAAAGGCCATTGATTATGAATCTTCAACGCCTAAATAACAAAGTCAATTTAATCTCTTCCTTACAAAAACATTATAATTTTTTAAAAGAGACAGTCTCTTATTAATGTTACTAAGATACCTCTCTCATAAGAGGTAATTATCATCTTATTTATTTTTTATCTTTTTTTGTTAGTTTTTAGTTTATTTATTGGTTCTCTCACATTAATGTATTGAGAGACGCTCTCTTAAAAAACTTACTGAGAAAACATACTCCGAAATTCGTTTCGAAGTAAGCCCAAAAAATTAACCCCAAAATAAAACATCAAAAACTAACCAAATATTTAGCCTCTCAGGCCCATTCACTGACCTAATATCATGTGCATTGAAAAACAAATTAAAAAAAATTAAAACAAAGTAGATCCACCGTCATAGCACAACACTAAGCATGAGCATACATTTAATATATTTGCCATTTTTGTCTGTCACATTCATTTTCGCCTTCGTCCTCTTATCTATCTATCTTCATCCAATCGATCAACGATCACCCATTTTCCACCAAATCTAATTTATTGTATAATTAAGAGGTTTTCAAGCATTATTGAAGATATTTGGGTTAAATGTTTGATAAAGATTCATGTAAGCAATAACTTTATCAGTAGGTCTTGCTTGCGACGGATCGGATCTTGCGACGGGTATTTTGTGAGAGGAAATGGGTAGAGGAGACAAGGTGGGCAGCCCCCACGTGCTTCTCCACTCACCCTTGATGGGTATTTTGTGAGAGAATATGATATCCGTCTTAAGCTTGTGACGGATAGTGTCCGTCACAAATGAGAATTTGTGTAACTTTATATTGTTTTGTAAATTAGTTTTTGAAATAATAATTTATTTGCATGTGATATTTAGTTAATATATGCTCAAACTTTAAATTTTCAAATCAATTCTTTTTTTCATGTTATTAATTCTGTAAAACAAAATTTCTCAAAAATCAGTAAGGTTGTTACTTGTTAGATATACTAATTTCTCGAATAATTTTTTCCTAAAAGATTTATTTTTTATTGTATAAGTTGTAAGCAAATTAAGAATTTATTATTAGCAAAATTATTTTTACCATATTTTAAAAAAGGAAGTTTTATTATGTACTCAAGATTGTTAGATCTACTCATGATTATTATTGTGATATTGTTACTTTTTTTTAAAAAGTGTCTTTACTTAATTTACTTAAATTTATATTAAAAAATGTTTTATGATTTTCACATTTACATTTATATGATTTAGTTTTTTTGGTTAAAAAGTAGAAATATATGCACACATATATTGTTATGGAACATATATACATGGAATTGCATACACCAAATAGTTTTAATTGTAGTCAAACTGATGAATTGCCCACGAATTGCAGACTTTTGTTCAGAACAAAAAAACTGTACATGGTGACGTGGACGCATGAGGATGCAGTAAATGTTCCTGTTTTAATAGAAGTAAGATTGATCTTTTAATAAATTTCATTTTGAGTTTTTATCATTTTAAATAATTTTAAAAATCGTTTTAAATAGAATATTTAAGCTCGATTTTGACAACTTGGATTTGTATTCAAATACCAATTTGTCCAATTTCCAAACTCGATTTGACAAATTTGTTTCAAACTTGATCCCTATAACCAGGGGCGGAGCCAGGAATCGATTTTATGTAGGGCTAAATTTTTTTTAAGCTGCACTCGTATATTTGTAACTTAAAAAGTGAGAATACAACATAGTGAGTTTAAAGTGGGGTCCAATTAAAACAGTTAATTGTCGAAATTTTTATAAGTGAGTTAAACTTTTAGGGGCATTTTGCTCATATTGAAACGTTTGGGGGCAAATTTTAACAAACCCCAAACGTTTGGAGGGCAATTTGCTACTTTCCCCTATTAACAATACGGTCCTTTCGAGTTGCTCAAACTCAGCCCCGACATTCTCAGTTTATCTAAATTTGACACATTTAACATAGATATTTATGTTATGAAATTGGAGTTACCGAAGTGTAATATTTTAACATGTTTAACGTGCATTACATAGTGCGGAGCATTATTCAAATTAGGTTGAAAATAATATCAATTTTTTGAATAGTTTTCTATCTATGATGCTAAAATTCAAAAATTTCAAGTTAATAAAGCATACAATGACATCTAATTTCTATATAAAAAAAACTGACATTACGAGCAATTAAAGTAACGATCAATTTCCTTCAAAAAAAAAATCATAATCCAACAAATTGCATAACCTCTAAATAAATATACTTGTATACTATAATAAATAATAAATGCTAATGAAACAATGACATTTTAATGCTAATTCAAATTATTCAATGGTAAACAAAAAAAACACTAAATTCACTGGGTAAGGTTTGAACCCAAGACATTTTGTACTCCAAAAACCTTATATTGTTTCACTTTACCAACTATGCTCCACTAGCTCAATAGTTTTGTAGAAAACTTAAAACTATTTATCAGAAAAACGTATTGGGCTATAGCCCATATAGCCTCCTTAGTGGATCCGCCCCTGCCTATAACAATGGATACATTGAATTGGTTATGCAGTAATATTTCGTTCTCTGTATAGTGTAGTCAAAGCTAGACTAAATTTTGATCAATCCATACCGATCTATACCACCATTTGTAATACAACTTGTGGTTTAGAATCCGAGCTTTGTACTAAATTTTTCGAGTTTTCTTATAAAGAATTTGACTTATATTATAAAGTTTCTAAACTCACACCCTTAAACATAAAAAATAATAAACTTTTAAAAAACTAAAAATTACACAGAAGATCGGATAAATTTTATAGTGATGTACGATGTTTATTATACAATTGGAGGTATAGTAGTATTTACCGCCTAATTGGTTTCTTATTTCAAGAATATATTCTCGATCACCATCTTTAGTTAGGGATATAAATTCTGGTTTCCTAAAGAAAAAAGGAAATCATAATTTAAGGAAAATAAGTGACTCCATCTCTAACCTAAACCTTTGACCCCTATATATATTAAATAAAAACACAGACAAGTGAATAATATAATCGATTGGCCGTACCTCACTGACTAAGAATTTTCTGATATACCCTCAACCACACCGCATAGCTTCTTCGATAACATCTTCATATTTTGCTGTGTTAATCCGCTTCACCCGATACGGTACGTTTTGCAATGCCTGTTGCTACTGTTTGGAATTATTCCGCTTTTCATTTATTTATTTATTTATCACTAATTTACAACATCTATAATCTATGATCGTAAGTTTCATTATCTCGGGTCGGAGCGCAGCGTAACTAAAAGAAGAGAAGTATCACCCATTTTTGATGGTTAGTAATTAGTACAACTTCTATGATCGTAAATTTCGATGGTCGCCTTCATAAATTTTACACCTTTGTGTCCCATTATAATTTGCTTTGTTGAGATTCCACAATCCACATGATCTTTTGTAATACAAATCATGTTTTATTTTGTTAGCATATAGATGGCTGGAGATTGGTCTACGATGCCTCTTGATCTTTTTAATTTTATTACTCTCAAGTCTCAACTTCAATCTTAATATTAAGTCATGTTTTCTTTGTTAGCAGATGGCTCGAGATTGGTCTACAATGGCGCTTGATCTTCTTGGGACCATATTAATGAAATTGGAAACTTGTGAAGATTTTAGTTATTTCTCTTCGGTATGTGAGCTGTGGAATCGTGTTGCATCGTCAATGAAGAATGACTGGACGGCTATTCCAATGCCATGGCTTTTACTATCCGAAAACAATAAAGAAAATCCAAACGGTCTTCGCAAGGTCTTTAATCTAAAGAATAATAAGTGTTACGAGTTCACTCTCCCGGAGACATTTGTAACCAAGTATTTGGGTTGAGCTTATGGTTGGGTTGCAATGATTGACAGTCGTCTAAATGTTAAATTGTTTAATCCAATCTCTAAGGCTCATATTCCTTTCCCGTCTTTGGAAAACATCCAAAAGAAAGATGACTTTGATGTTGAATACCACAAAACAAGAGATAACTCCGTTACTTGGCATTTGAGAGGTACTGTAAATAAGATAGTCGTGCTCAAAGCGTCTCAAAGTTGTCGCCAAGATTTTGTTATTGAGGCATTTTGTATGTCTCAAAAGATAGCCGTAGCTCGGTCCGGAGATCAATCATGGACATTGATACTTGCAGATGAAGCCGGTCATCCTATGGTTGATGTTGCGGTGATGTATGATCATGTATATGCTTTGTACTACGATGGAGGACTAGTGCATTGGAATTCTAAGGAATTTTTTAATCTAGAGTTCATGAAACAGATCGATTATTCACCAAGACAACCTCATAATTTTGCAGGAGAGGAGTTGAACTACTACTTCAACAAAGTATATCTGGTTCAATCCGATAGTGAACTCATCATGGTGATACGATACAAAGAGGAGGTGGGAGAAGCGGAGGGGGATGATTATGATTATGACAATGTTTATCAAACCTATCGTTTTGAGTTATTCAAACTCAACCCTACCAACAAGCTTTGGGAAAAAATAGAAGAATTACGGGGTGTGGCATTGTTAATAGGCTCCAATTCTTCTATGTTGGTTTCATCGGGTAAATTTTTGGAAGAAAATTCTATTTATTTTACCGATGATGAATGTCACTTTTGGCATATGCCAAACAAGTTTAATGGACATGACATGGTGTTTTTGACATCAAGACAAGCAATATATGCAGGTTTTACAAAAGTGATGATACACGCTCTTTAATCTGCCCACCGACTTTGTTTTGTCCTGAACTTTAAATTGTCTAGCTTTGAAATAAGAAGGTATATATATTTTTTAAGTATTCTTTGTTTCGAAATTGTTTGGATTGTAACTATTAATTTTTTTTCTTTTTAATTTTCTTATTGGTACATGTCACAACAAAATATATATTTTAATAAAATTGAATAGAAAAGAAAGAAGTCATTAAATTAATTGTTTTGGAAATTTGTATGCGATAAGGTCTCGGACTCGTTTTGTTTTAGGAACCAAATAACCCAATTCATAATAAAAGTCTACAAATTATCTCTCGAGACCTTGTCTTGTACACTATTTGGGTGTTTTTACATGGCAAGCAAGGTCTCAATCTTTTTTTTTTCGACTTCATTATACTTTTAGCCTAAATTCAAAGCTAAAAAACGTTGGTGGAATATCTCTCAATTTTACGTTATAAGACATACATTCACGAGATAAATTCATGATATTTATGATCCTGTAATCTCATTGCCTTTGGCGTGTCTCACAAATTCTCATTTGTGACGAGGCGATCCGTCACAAGTGTATTAGAATAAATTATTTCCATTGTAATTTGTGGATTATAATCATTTACTAATAACTAGTGGTTTTGATAAAATCAAGCATTACCATTAGTTGTTTTGTAGACACCTATAAAAGATGATCATAGTTTGTAAGTTTAAATGTTATAAGATATAAGTTCCTTCTTCTCTAATTTTTATTATCTATATTTATTATCAGTGGTATCAGAGCCCGGCAGGGCTAGTACCGAAAAAGATTAAAAAAAATTAAAAACAAAAAAAAGGCTTAAGGTTGTAAAATATTATTCTTTGTCCAATATAATTCAATGGCCTCTGAAACAAATTCTGGTTTTGTCCAAGCAGGGATTCCACGCTTTGATGGTCATTATGATCATTGGAGCATGTTAATGGAAAATTTTTTGCGTTCGAAAGAATTTTGGGTTGTTATTGAGTCGGGAATTTCAGAGCTAGCCAGCAGCAGACTTGACTCTTACCGATGCACAACAAAAAGAACTTGAAGCTAGAAAGCTAATGGATTTAAAAGCAAAAAATTTCCTATTTCAGGCTATTGATCGTTCAATCCTTGAGACTATTCTATGTAAAGATACGTCTAAGGACATTTGGGATTCAATGAAAAAGAAATACCAAGGTACTACGAGAGTGAAGCGTGCACAACTTCAAGCCTTGAAAAGTAATTTTGATACATTAGAAATGAAGGACAAAGAAAGTGTCACAAGTTATTTTGGCCGTACAATGGAAATCTGCAACAAGATGCGATTCCATGGAGAAAAGATGACTGACACAACTATTGTAGAAAAGGTTTTGCGCACATTAACAAAAGATTTTAATTTTGTTGTGTGCTCTATTGAAGAATCAAAGGACATTGATACACTCTCAATCGACGAGTTGCAAAGCTCATTGCTAGTCCATGAACAAAAGATAAATAAAAATTTTCCAAAAGAAGATCAAGCATTAAAGGCTTCTACCAATACCCAATTCAACAACTTTAGAGGAAGGGGCAGAGGAAGAGGTAGAGGAGTTCGTGGATACAAAGATGATAATAGGAGTTATAAAACAAATTATGACCAATCTCAGGGCAGAGGTCGAGGTCAAAGTTCAGATAAATCAACTATTGAATGTTATAGATGTCATAGATTTGGGCATTATGCTTCTGAATGTTGCACGAAACTACCACATAACAAAGAAAAAGGAGAAAGTTCAAACTTTGTTGAGAACAATGAAGTGGAAACATTATTGATTGCAACTCAAAATGACATAAAGCCCGATAGTGACATTTGGTTTGTGGATACACGTTGTAGTAACCACATGAGCGGTTGTAAGTCTTCTTTCTCATATATAAATGAAGATTTTCGTTCTACCGTGAGCTTTGGTGATTGTTCTACTGTGAAAGTTATGGGTAAAGGTGACATTCAAATAAAAACCAAGAATGGTTGTATTGAAATAATCTCAAATGTGATGTATGTTCCAGATCTCAAAAGTAATCGTTTGAGTGTGGGACAACTACAGGAGAAAGGATATAAAATAACCATCCAAAATGGTACATGTGAAATATACTCTCCCTCAAGAAGAGTTATTGTTGCTATTATACCAATGAGTACGAATAGATTGTTTCCTTTGAAGATTGAAAGCATTCATTCTTCTTTGTTGGCAAAATTGAAAGATCCGACTTGGATTTGGCACTTTCGTTATGGACATTTAAGCTTTGGTGGATTGAAGACACTTCAAACAAAAGGGATGGTAATGGGACTTCCTCATATCACGACTCCTTCTCAAGTCTGTGAAGAATGTATGGTAGGAAAACATCACCGTACACAATTTCCAAAAGGTAAATCTTGGAGGGCAAAAGCTGTTTTAGAATTAGTACACTCGGATATTTGCGGTCCTATAAATCCCTTTTCGAATGGAGGTAAGAGATATGTGATTACTTTCACTGATGATTATTCAAGAAAAACATGGGTTTATTTTCTACAAGAAAAATCAGAAGCCTTCTCTATGTTTAGAGTTTTCAAAGCTTTAGTTGAAAATGAATCTGGAAAGACAATTAAGACCCTCCGAACTGATCGTGGAGGTGAGTATTGCTCTAACGAGTTTGAAGTTTTTTGCAAAGAGCATGGTATTCGAAAAGAGCTTACAGCGGCCTATACACCACAACAAAATGGTGTATCAGAGAGGAAAAACAGAACTATTTTTAATATGGTGAGAAGTTTATTAGCAAATGGGCGATTGCCAAAGACATTTTGGCCAGAAGCAGTAAATTGGAGTGTTCATATATTGAATAGATGTTCAACATTTGCAGTTCAGAATATGACTCCAGAAGAGGCTTGGAGTGGAAGAAAACCAAGTATTGAACATTTTCGAGTATTTGGGTGCATTGCTTATGCACATATAGCCGATGTACAAAGAAAGAAACTTGATGACAAGGGTGAAAAATGTGTCTTTCTGGGAGTCAGTGAAACTTCCAAAGCATATAAATTATATAATCCGGTTACACAAAAGATACAGGTTAGCCGAGATGTTGTATTTGATGAGGAAAGTACATGGAGTTGGAATAATAAGCTATCAATTTCCGCAACTTTAAATGATGATGCAGATGAGGAAGTAAGAGAATCGTCATTACATAATGAAGAAGCAACCAATAATACTGAAACTTCAAGAAATAATGATGAAGAGACATCAACCAATCATGCAGAACATGAAACACGCCCGAATCGTAATCATAGAAGGCCGACATGGATGGATGATTACGAAGTAACAGGAATTAACCAAGATGAGAGTTCTATTTCTCATTTTGCTTTATTTGCAGATTGTGATCCAACAACATTTGATGTTGCAATACAAGAATCTAAGTGGCGTAAAGCTATGGATGATGAGATAAGAGCTATTGAAAAGAATAACACTTGGGAGTTATGCGATCTTCCTGAAGAACACACGACAATAGGTGTTAAATGGGTTTTCAAAACAAAATTAGATAAAGATAGTCAAGTTGATAAGCACAAGGCCCGATTAGTGGCCAAAGGATATAAGCAACAATTTGGAGTTGATTATACCGAAGTGTTTGCTCCTGTAGCGAGACATGATACAATCAGAATGGTCGTTGCATTAGCAGCACAAAGTTCATGGCCTATTTTTCAGTTAGATGTCAAATCAGCATTTTTGAATGGGTATCTAGAAGAAAAGGTATATATTGATAAACCAGAAGGTTATGTTCAGGTCGGAAAAGAAGAAAAAGTTTACCGATTAAAGAAGGCTCTTTATGGACTAAAACAAGCTCCAAGAGCTTGGTACAGTCGCATTGAAACGTATTTTCTTAAATCTGGGTTTGTGAAATGTCCTTATGAGCATACTATGTTTCTCAAGATTGGGGATGATGGCAAAATGCTCATAGTTTGCTTATACGTTGATGATCTCATATTACAGGCAGTTGCGATGAGAAATTATTTGTTGAATTTAAAAAGTCCATGATGAAGGAATTTGAAATGTCTGATCTTGGATTAATGAATTATTTTTTGGGTATTGAAGTGATCCAATCCAATGTTGGGATATTTATTTCTCAGAAGAAATATGCGGGAGATATATTGGAGAGATTTCAAATGAAGGATTGTAATCCAGTAAGTACTCCAGTTGATTGTGGAATGAAGTTGCATAAAGACATGAAGGGGAAGAAAGTTGATAGTACACTTTATAAACAAATTGTAGGCAGTTTGATGTATCTTACTGCAACAAGACCGGATATACAATATTCTGTAAGCCTAATCAGTAGATACATGGAAAATGCAACAGAATTACACTTGTTAGCTGCGAAGAGAATTCTTCGTTATTTACAAGGAACTCGAGACTTCGGATTATTCTATAGGAAAGGTGAAAAGTCAAATATGATTGGCTATACTGATAGTGATTACGCAGGAGATCAAGATGATCGGAAAAGTACTTCTGGTTATGTCTTTATGTTTGGAACAGGCGCTATATCATGGTCGTCTAAAAAGCAACCCATCGTCACATTGTCTAGTACAGAAGCCGAATTTGTAGCAGCTACGGCTTGTGCTTGCCAAGCTATATGGATGAGAAGAATGTTAAATGAACTATGGGTTAGACAAAGTCAGCCTACAAAAGTTTATTGTGACAACACTTCAACAATCAAATTGTCAAAGAATGCAGTCCTACATGGGAGAAGTAAACATATCGATGTCAAATACTATTTCTTGAGAGATCTATGCAATAATGGAACAATTGATATGGTGCATTGCAAGAGTGAAGATCAAGCTGCCGACATATTTACAAAAGCACTAAACAGAGATACATTTGTGAAACTTCGAGAGTTATTGGGTGTTCGTTCTTTGAAATTAATATAGTTTAAACTGATATCAGGATATCAGTTTAAGGGAGGCTATTAGAATAAATTATTTCCATTGTAATTTGTGGATTATAATCATTTACTAATAACTAGTGGTTTTGATAAAATCAAGCATTACCATTAGTTGTTTTGTAGACACATATAAAAGATGATCATAGTTTGTAAGTTTAAATGTTATAAGATATAAGTTCCTTCTTCTCTAATTTTTATTATCTATATTTATTATCAAAGTGAAACTAGGTGGGTCTATATTTACAAGCATGGGCGGCTCATGTGTCCATATTTAATATTTTCCATTTTCACATCTCATAATGCACTTGAAATGGACACGCCTTTGATGAAAGAAAAATTAATTATGTTATTCTTTCATTACCTTCATTTGCATGTTAATTTACTTTGGTCTACTTTTGATGTTGTGGCCATGGATAATCATGTATATGTTATATATTAGGACGCAGCAATTGCATATTGGGAGACTAAGGAATTTTTCGTAGCACAAGCCAAATGTTTGCAAAGCTCTTCTATATATTTTACCGATGATGTATCTGACTTCAAATCGAATCATCTATTGCGATTTTGTGAAGGCGATGATACACGTTCTTCACTTTGCACAGCAACATGGTTTACTCCTTTATTCTAAATCATTTTGGTTTAATTAAAATTTTGTCTGGTTTATAGGGTTCAGAGATAATTATGATCTCACTTTATATGGAATCAACTACATTATATAGTGCAACGACAAAAGTGAGTCAATAAGACAATAACCCACATTATGCTTGGGTTTGATTTCCCTCTATTTTAATTAAAAAATTTGCTTAGGCTATCAATCTACGAAGTTTGCACAAATTATCTCTTTTATTTATCGTTCTGTATTGTTTGGGAACGATTATTTATTTTTGTAACATTATATACTCAACTATTGGATTACATGAATAATAGGTAGACATGACTTAGACTATGTTTGACATAAATGCTTAAAAATGAGTTTTTAATTTTTTTTTCTTGATTTTTTAAAAGTAGTTTTGAAATACTAAAAGCACCAAATTAGTGTTTCTATTTTGATGGACACGAAGATTTTTTTTAGCTTTTGGAAATTTTTTTGTACTTTATGCAGTAACTATATCACATTGATATTGTTGGAATTATGCCCCAGACCCAATCGGATCGGTAACGTTAATTACTACTGGTTTAATGTTGAACCTAGATGGTCACACACTTACGGGTTAACGTTTACACTTAAGATGACTTTATATTATTATATGATAATAATTAAAGTATCTAGATGACATATTATTGTATTAATTGCTAACACAAAAGACATAATAATAAAAGGAGAAAGAATTGCATAATATTAAAATAAGGAAATAAAATAAGGAGTTTATTTTATTCTTCCTTATAAATACTTGGAGTTGGTAATTGGAAAAGAACACAATTCATTGGGTTAGTTTTCCAACCAAAAATATAGAAGAGAGAGAAAAACGGTTTTCTCAAGGGTCTCATATTTCCGAGTCGTCTCAAAGGTTGAGAGTGTAGTTCGTACCCGGTGTGGATGATACACTAGAGACTTCGTATTTTCGGAGTTAATTGTTAATCCGTCTTAATTCCAGGTATGTAATTAATCCCTTTTATTTACAACAGTTTGAAAGCAATAGGTCTATTAAAGGATCGTATAATTATTATTTCCGCTGCGTATACCGATCCTTCAATTGGTATCGGAGCTAGTTTTGTATTCAATTTGTATGTAATTGAGGGTACGTATTATTGAGCTGCTTGAATATTGAATAGCGTAAAGTCTCTTTGCGAATGAGATTGATAATTGTGATACACTGATAGATTCACAAATCAGTTTATGCGTGTGAATCGGCTTGTATATACGCACTAGAATTTCATGTTTTTGCTTTGTCTCACATGCATGATGTCCAATTGATAAAGTGATTGGTGTTATAATTGCATGTGATGTAATTCCGAAAATTATTTACGACTTTGTTAATGTGTTTAACATATTTTTAACCTGTTGATGTGTAATCAAAGCCAATCATGGTGAGATGAGTATTTGATGATTGCAAAATAGTTCATGTGTACATGAGCCGTATGCATGGTGTGCATGGTGTGAATTGATTATTTGTTAATCTCAATGATATGTACGCATGATGTATGACAATTTGATAAATCCTTTACGTGTGGATGTGAATATTTTAACTTTTAATCATTAGAAAAATATTATGATAATGATAGGACTGTGAGCAAATTGGTTTGTCTCAAAGTTTTGTATAATGAATGTTTAATACGCTGCAGATATTGCTTGAAGCGTGAGAATCTTGTCTTAGCTTTCATCCGTTTATGGAAATCTCGGGTATTTGTTTTGGCATGCGTACTTCCAGATATTGAAATTGTTTCGATCATTGCTAATTGCGTTATTGGATGAAATTAAGAATTACTACAATTGTTGTTGAAGGTTATATGAGATATGACCGATATTAATATCAAAATTATTTTAATAATTTTAAAAACTTGACCAGCTAAATTATTATTGAGTTTTGTAATGGATAAAATATACGATATTTTGTCAATGAGACTTTTCCATCCAAGTAATCAATAAAATTTATTTTTGTTTACAAGGGTTGACCTGACTACCAGGGGACATGTAGTTCAGAGATAAATGATATTGTCTATTGTATATGATACATGTGTGAAGAAAAGTTAGTAATTTTATACTTATAGTCTGGACTAGCCTGAGAGTATGAGATTAACTAATTTTCTGTAACAAGGATGGATGAACTCAACTATACTAATAGGAACGACCTGACTACCAGGGGACTATGAAGTATAGAGTCTGGTTTAATTTCATATGATGAAATATTAATGGTAATGTACCAGGACTTTAATTATGTTTGAGAAACGACTTGACTACCAAGGGGCTAGTTTATGTTTTAAAGTTTATTGTTTATCATTTAGATAAAGTCCATGTCTTAATGATGTATGTTTTGTGTTCTTGTTTTCTGTTTTTTCTTTTGTATCAGATTTCTCATAATGGCTAATATTACACTGCGAAGCATTCTTGATGCTAACAAACTGTCTGGTAACAATTTTGATGATTGGTACCAGAACCTGAGAATTGTTCTCATGCATGAAAAGCTAATCGATGTGATCGATAAGCCCGCTATGGTAGCACCTCTAGAGGGAGAAAGTAATGCAAGTGCATTAGATGCATATGCAAAGTACTCTGAAGAGAGTACTGCTGCAAAGTGCATTATTCTGGCCTCCATGAGTCCCGAACTTCAAAGGCGATATGAAAATATGACTCTTTCACAGATCATTGCACATCTTAAGAAGATGTACGAGTTCCAGAGTAAGGCTACTGGATATGAGATATCCAAGTCCTTAGTTAAATCTGGATCTGTGGATATGGTTAGTATCTCTTGCATGAGTACGAGGGTGATGACTGGCCAGTCAGAGGATGAATGTTTCTTTTGCAAGAAGAAAGGAAACTGGAAAAGAAATTGTCTAGAGTACAAGATAGCTTTGAAGGACAAGCAACAAGGTAAAACAATTGTGAAAAATGTTTTCATGATTTCTTTGACAACTATTGATACTACTAAATGGGTATTAGATACCGGTAGTAGCTTTAACATTTTCAATATGTTGCAAGGTTTAAGGATCAATAGATGGTTAAAGAAGGGAGATGTCAACCTGCAAGTTGGGAATGAAGCAAATGTTGCTGCCCTAGCTGTAGGAACCGTCTTTCTTAGAATGCCTAATGGCAAGACCATAACTTTAGATGATTGTTATTATGTTCCTAAATTTGTTTCGAACATTGTTTCCATCTCGTCTTTGGACAAGTGTGGATTCAGAACAATTTTCTATAATAATCAATGCTCTATTTATCATGGTGATGATTTATATGTGAATGGTTATTTGCAATTTGGTCTTTATGTTTTACCTGAGCTAGTGATTTGTCCTATTATGACTGTTTCTGGCCAAAAGAGGAAGACAAAATAATCAAGGGAATCAAACTTACCTTTAACATTGTAGGCTTGGTCACATTGGTGAGAAAAAAGTAAACAAGTTGCATCGTGAAGGGTGCCTTGGTCAATATGATTATGAATCATATGACACTTGTGAATCTTGTCTCCTAGGAAAGTTGACCAAATCTCCTTTTATTGGAACTGGAGAAAAAGCTAATGAGCTTTTAGGACTCATACATTCTGATGTATGTGGTCGAATGAAAGTTCAAGCTAAAGGTCGATATTCTTACTTTGTAACTTTTACTGATGATATGTTAAGATTTGGATTTGTTTATCTAATAAAACATAAGTCAGAATCCTTTGAAATGTTCAAAAGATTTCGCAGTGAAATTAATAAACAAACTGGTAAGAATATAAAGGCACTGAGATCTGACCATGGAGGGGAGTATCTCAGTGATGAGTTCATTGATTATTTAAGACAAGATGGGATCTTGTCACAGTGGACTTCTCCTGGAACGCCACAATATAATGGTGTTTCAGAAAGGAGAAATCGAACCTTATTATATATGGTGAGATCCATGATGAGGTTCACTGATCTTCCTATTTTCCTATGGGGATATGCTTTGGAAGCTGCTGCGTACATATTAAATAAAGTTCCCACTAAGGCAGTCACTAAAACACCATATGAGATATGGAAAGGACGTAAGCCTAACCTTAAGCATTTGAGGATTTGGGGTTGTCCAGCTTATGTTAAGCGACTGCAGTCAGACAAGCTTGAAGCTAAATCTGACAAATGTAGATTTGTTGGTTATCCCAAGGAGACTATGGGATACTATTTCTATCACCCTTCTGAACACAAAGTGTTTGTGGCCAGAAATACAACCTTTTTAGAAAAGGAATTCCTTACAGAAGGAAGTCATGGTGCAGAAATAGATCTTGATGAGATCAAAGATACCAATGAGTCAACAATGACTCAAGAGCATGAGATGCCAAATGAGCAACCTTTATTTGATGTTTTAAAGTTGCCATCAATAGGTCAAAACTCAAATGTTGAGGAAAATCAGTTGATTAATGAATCAACCCTGGAACCTGAGCAAGCGGAAAATCAAATAGTACATGAGCCTCTAAGAAGGTTGGTTAGGGAAAGTCGTGCACCAAATAGATTAAATCTATTAGTGCAAGATGATGAGTCTAATCATATTGATGATATAACTCACATTGATGATCATCCTAGATGTTTCAAAGAGGCTATGGCAAGTCCAGACCATGAGGAATGGCTAAAGGCTATGGAATCCGAGATGGAGTCTATGAAAATCAACAAAGTGTGAACTTTGGTTGATAACTTTAAAGACTTAAAACCCATTGGATGCAAATGGGTGTTTAAGAAAAAGATTGGAGCAGACGGTAAGGTTGAGACCTATAAAGCCAGTCTTGTTGCCAAGGGGTATAATCAAAAGAAAGGTATTGATTATGAAGAAACGTTCTCCCCTGTGGCAATGCTCAAATCTATTCGGATTCTGCTTGTTATAGCTCCATACTATGATTATGAGATATGGCACATGGATGTGAAAACAGCTTTCCTCAATTGGGAGTTAAAAGAAGATGTCTATATGACTCAACCTGAAGGTTTCACATTGCCATCTTCTAATGATAAAGTATGTAAGCTTCAACGATCTATTTATGGATTAAAGCAAGCTTCTCGTAGTTGGAATATCCGTTTTCACACGACAATTGAAAAGTTCAATTTTGTGCTATGTGAGAAGGAGCCATGTGTGTACAAGAAGGTTAGTGGGAGCATTATCATTTTCTTAGTATTATATGTTGATGACATTTTAATAATGGGAAATGATGTACCAACCATGCAAGAGACAAAGGCTTGACTATCTAAACAGTTCTCTATGAAAGATTTGGGAGAAGCAACTTATATTCTTGGAATAAAGATCTATAAAGATAGATCAAGGAAGTTGCTTGGACTCTCCTAGTCTATGTACATTGATACCATTTTAAAGAGGTATCACATGGAAAATTCCAAAAAGGGCTATTTACCAATATGCTCTGGAATTTCTCTATCTAGAAAGGATTGTCCTAAGACTCTAGAAGAGAAGGAACGCGAGCTCTCATGTATACCATGACATGTACAAGGCCTGATGTTGCTTACGCGCTAGGAGTAGCGAGTAGGTACCAAGGGAATCCAGGCGAGAAACATTTGAAAGTGGTAAAATCCATCCTTAAGTACTTGAGAAGGACTAAGGACCAATTCCTCATTTATGAAGAGAATGACCTTAATTGTTTGGGTTATACTGATGCTAGTTTTGCATCAGACAAGGATGATAGCAAGTCTACCTCTGGTTTTTTTTCACTTTTAATGGTGGAGCAGTGAGTTGGAAGAGTTCCAAACAAGCCACAGTTGCAGATTCAGTAACTGAAGCAGAGTATATAGCTGCATGTGATGCTGCTAAGGAAGCAGTTTGGATTAAAAAGTTCTTAACTGAACTTGGTGTAGTTCCTTCAGTGAAGGAAGTTGTTCCTTTAATGTGTGACAATACCGGGGCTATTGCACTGGCCAAAGAGCCAAGGTCACACCAGCGATCTAAGCATGTTCTGCGAAAGTTTCATCTGATTAGAGAAATTGTTGAACATGGAGATGTTCAAGTACAAAAGGTTGAAAAAAAAATTGTTGAAGTTCATAAGTGATTGGCTCCAGGTCAAGTGGGAGATGATTTTTGAAATTATGTTCTAGACCCAATCATTATGTAACATTATTTTTGAACACATTTCATATTGCTTTTATTTATTATTAATTGATATTAATAAAATGACATTGTTTTTTATCATATTGTGTTTGAGAACCATATGTGATAAGTCCTTGATTTAACTGTATGCTTGACATTATAATGGAGATTATAATAATGAGAGTCAAGCATTAGAGGGTTTGATCAAAACAAGTTCTTGGTCAAAGGGTTATCAAAAGGGGCTTTGATGATCCAGATGGACTAATATATGTACAACTTTATTCATTGGATGAATATAATGATCTCATTCATTATGTTGTATGTATAAGTGACCATATAGAGATATGATCATTGAACTGACCGAAAGGAGATTTCCCAATGGTTGTTTTTACCTATTAACTGTCAATGTGGAAATTCTCATAAGGAGTGAATGTAATTATTTTTCCTTTGACCTGAGTTCACCATTGTAATTAATAGAATACTTGTTATACTTTGATGCCTGACAACTAGCGTGTAAAAATACTAGTTGAACGGTTATTGAGTTTAATTGAGTACCTATGAAGTTAGTGGTGAGTCGGATGGAATCCATCAACTCGAGGTAACGAGTTTGAACTCTATGTTGTCATAAATCTTATTGGTTGTATCAAGACCTTGGCCAAGGCAGATGAATGTTTCAAGAAATATGTTTCTTGAAGTCGATTCGCCAACCATAGTGATTGACATGGAACATAGTGGTTATCTAACAGGGTTTGACAGTTTTTAACCATACCCTAGGATGATCCGGAGTTGGAAAGATGGAAGGAAAAACTACATTACCCTTAACCAGGTTCGTCTTCATTGGATGTTGATATTCACATTATCCAGTCGTCGAGGAGTGTTGTTAGACGCCAACCTCGATTAGTAGTTAAGACGATTGACTCTAGGTCAAGTGGGAGATTGTTGGAATTATGCCCCAGACCCAATCAGATCGGTAACGTTAATTACTACTGGCTTAATGTTGAACCTAAATGGTCACACACTTACGGGTTAACGTTTACACTTAAGATAACTTTATATTATTATATGATAATAATTAAAGTATCTAGATGACATATTATTGTATTAATTGCTAACACAAAAGATATAGTAATAAAAGGAGAAAGAATTCCATAGTATTAAAATAAGAAAATAAAATAAGGATCGGAGTTCATTTTATTCTTCCTTATAAATACTTGGAGTTGGTAATTGGAAAAGAACACAATTCATTGAGTTAGTTTTCCAACCAAAAATATAGAAAAGAGAGAAAAAGGGGGTCTCATATTTCCGAGTCGTCTCAAAGGTTGAGAGTGTAGTTTGTATCCGGTGTGGATACACTAGAGACTTCGTATTTTCGGAGTTAATTGTTAATCCGTCTTAATTCCAGGTATGTAATTAATCCCTTTTATTTACAGCAGTTTGAATGCAATAGGTCTATTAAAGGATCGCATAATTATTATTTTCGCTGCGTATACCGATCCTTCAGATATTGGAGTAGTATTGATTCGCTCTTATATGCAAAGTATATGAGAATGGATTTGTAGTTTTGAAACAATCACTTGTATTATCATGGATTCACTCTCACATTGTTATTAAAGTAGTATTGAAACAATCACTTGAATGATAATGGATTTGTAGCATGTACAACTTACAAGTCTTTTGTGAAATACTGTAATTATATATGTGCAATTAATTTTCTTATTTTCCTCATCAAGTAGGTATTATTGTGTGTATAATACGTTCGATTATTATGTGTATTATTATTATTAGGAAAAATTGTTCATTACAGCCTTTTGAAATCCTGATTTTGAAACCTACAAAAATGGACCATTGGAGTTCCTCATTTTGAGCTACAAAAATTGTTCTATGAAGGTGATGATAAACGTTCCTCATTTTGCCCACCAACATGGTTTATTCCTTCATTCTGAATCATTTTGAGCTACTAGCCTTTAGCTTAATCATTGGAGTTGTCCATGTAGATTAGCTTATCTCAAATGGAACCACAAAAATTTTGAGCTACTAGCTCCATAGAGCTAGTGTCTTGAAGGACCCACATGACAATATAACCAATTGGAAAATTGTTATTTTATTAATAAAGTTTTAATTTTATGATAAAACTTGGAAAATGAAAAAATTAATAGATAAGTGTGTTAAGTGAGTTCAATCAAGCTAGAAATAAGTTGGCTAATCCATTGGAGTAAATTGTAGCTTAAACTTGTTGTAGCTTACAAAAATGATGTGGCAAAGGTAAGCTAGTAGTAACTAGCTTACCATTGGAGATTCTTAGAGCTATATGTAGGCCTAATCTATATGGAGTCTAGGCCCGTATTGAATTGTAACCCTAATACTACCATGTACTATATATTCATATGATATTGAATGGAATAAGAGACGATCAATATATCTCAATATTAACATGGTATCAGTGTCTTTCCAAATTCCAAAATTAAAATTTTAAACGGTAAAACCCTAGTCGCCATGACTAAGGGCGAGGGTTTGATTCCTAAGATCGATGTATCTTCCCCATATTATCTCGGTCCTCAAGACCGTTCTGGTGATTCAATTACTCCAATTCGGCTAACCCTAAACAATTTCGATGATTGGGTGCACGACATGAGTGTAGCCCTCAAGTCTCGTCGCAAGTTCGTCTTCGTTAACGGCACCATTACTGCACCCAAATCTCCATGTACGGCGGACGATTGGGACACCATTCACGCCATGCTTGTCTCGTGGCTGTCTAATACTATTTCTCCTGAGGTACGTGCTCTTTTACCAAAATATAAAGATGCCAAACGTTTATGGGATGATCTCCATGAACGATTTGGCGTCGTTGATGGGTCTCGAATACAACAACTCAAGGCGGCTCTCCGTGACTGTCGACAGACAGAGGAGATGTCGGTTATTGATATGTCTAGTTTTTATATGATTTTACTTCCTAATTTAGATCGATTTTACATGATTACTATACTTTGTTTAGTATTTTTATGAGGTAATTACGTAATCAAGGCGCATTGCTCGTTTTTGCTATATTTTGTAAGAATCTAAGTATTTAGAAGTTTTTTCCTAACACAATTAGCAAGCACCAAAGTCCAACAAGCTAATGGAAACAAGAATGGACCATGAAAGGAGAAGGACAAGCCAAGCATGAAGATTTGTCAAATGGATTGAAATGAAAATGAAAGAAAACAAAAAATGAAGCCCAAAGCAAGGAGTCCACAAACTCAAGCATATGATACTCTTTTAGATGCTCAAGGAAACCCTAAACTATGCAATTAACCGGAGAATTAAGGTGTTTAAAGGCATAGCTTAGGATTCCTTAAGCTTTAAATGGAGAATTTATACTAATGTACCCGGATATTGGAGGCCCCGATCGGGGCCTGGGAACCCTGATCGGGGTTTGGCTTCTGTGAATTCTACCGTTTCAAGTCCCTCTCCCTATAGAAAGGAGAGGGACTTCGACACTTAGGGATATCTTTTCATACATCTTTTCATATATCTTTTTATCATCTTTTTCACTAATCTTTTCACTTATCTTTTATCATATCTTTCATAGCTTTAGCACACATATTTTTCTTAGTTTCATAATTAGTTAAACATTTAGTTATTACTTTGTCAAACACTTGGTTACATTTCAAAGTTGTAATTCAATCTTTCCATTCAAGCATTTGGGTTATTTGTTCTTCATTTCCGAGTTATATTTCTCTATTGCTGTAATCCTAATTCTAGTTTTATATTAGTATTTACTTCCGTCATTTACCTTACAAATCATTTAGTTAATCGTAACATTTAGTTAATCATAGTTTCATTGTTATCTACATTAGTTTTCATTTACTTAGTGTAGTACATTTTATTAACAAGTTGTTTTCCTTCATAATTTCATATTCATCATGCTTATGATATCAAATAGTATTAGTCTAATTATCAATATGAGTGAGTAGTTTCATTTGTCTAGGGATTAAGGAAGCCATGCATAATTAGTAAGTTGTAAATGTTAAAATAAGGATGAACTAATATTGATAGATTGTTTCTATCACATGCTTGCATTGTTTTGTTAATCTTTGTTATTTGGCCAATTGCATTGATTAAATTTGTTAATTCATTCTATAAGTCGAGAGGCACGGAATCGTATTAGAGTAAGCATGTGTAGTAGGACGACTCTAGTCATAACGAAAGTTCTCTAGGACTCGACCTAAGGTTGACACTAATATCGAGAGATGGGTGTCTTTAGCCTAAACAATTAACAATTTTAAGAATTCCTATGTTTAACATGAGCATTTACGTATTTGCATGAGTGACCCGACTCCCCTAGACTCTTTTAATATTATTTGATTTGCATCATAGTTAGCTAAACATCAAACCAAACCAAACTGTTAAACCGACTTGATAGTAGTCCATTCATAGCATTTCATAACGAAATTCCCGTCTCCTTGTGTTCGAACCCTCGTACTACATTTATTTGTGTAGGGAAATTTATCTTTGCATAGGTGTGCGATATATCCTATTAAATTTTGGCGTCGTTGCCGGGGAAACGGTTTTATTTCGTTTTTGATTTGTAGACTTCTATCATTCTTTTTCTCTTGTCTTTAGGAACACTTGTTCCTTGAGACCGTACTTACAATTTCCTTGAAGATTGTTGCCTTATGCCCAGGTCTTCTCGTGAGGAAGAATTACTTTCACCGGATTCCGAGCCCGAGAAAACCTTTCGTAGAGAGGACGCTTTTGGAAAGAAGTAAAAGACCCCTCTTCTCCCGTGCAAGTTGAAAGTGCCAGAAAGTCTTACTTAGACGATCTGGAAAATCTTGAAAAGGAGGAGGTTTCTAGTTCATCATCATCACCACCACCCTCACCAACTAGGAGAACGGTGAAACTTTCCTATCATTCCAAGCCCACCGCGGCTATGCTTCCGGCCGGTATCACCACCACTCAAATTATCGCCCCGGAATTCGAGATCAAACCAGCTTTCATTACCCTTGTGGAGAGGAAGCAATTTGGGGGAAGTCCTTTGGAGGATCCCAATTTGCATGTGCAAAACGTTTGTGACTATTGCTCCATGATTCGCCAAACGGGTGTCACTCAAGCCCAAATTAGGGAAATACTTTTCCCTTTCTCTTTGAAAGGCAAGGCAAAGCTTAGGATCAATAGCCTCGATCGTGCCACCATGGGAGTGACAAATTGGAAGACACTGGCTCTTGCTTTTTATTAAAAGTTTTTTCCTCCCGAGAAAACTCAAACTTTGAGGAGCCAAATCACGGGATTCCGTCAACAAGCTCTTGAGAGCTTATATGAAGCTTGGGAGAGGTACAAGGAGCTCCAAAGGCAATGCCCACACCATGGGTTGGATGCTTGGTTCCTTGCCATAACATTCTACAATGGGTGTTGTGCCGAATCCCGACGAATTCTTGATTCCGCCAACAATGGGCGTTTTCAAGAAATTGACACGGATATTGCTCATGCCACCATTGAATCTATGGCGATCCACGATGCCCAATATGTTAATTCCCCGAGTGCACCCATCCAAGGAAGAGAGGGAGTTGCCAACACTAGCATCTTGAAGAATCAAATCCTGCTCCAAGAAAAGTTGGAGGCTTAACAAGCGGTTCATCAACTCAATGACGTGTCTTCTACTAGTCAAATTGTTGTTTGCGAGAGTTGTGGAGGTTTGGGTCATTACTCTAATGTGTGTTAAGCCACTATGGAAGAGGTATGTGCTTTTCAAACTTTTAAACAAAGTTCTTATTTACCGGGTACCTTTTCCAATACTTACAACCCGAACACAAAATTCCACCCCAACTTGTCCTACAAAAGCAACAATGTGCTCAATCCTCAACCCCAACAAAATTTTGTGCCTCAAGCTCAACAATGATTCAATTATCCACCGGGTTATCAAAGTCAAAACTACCAACAAAGACCACGAATCCAAAACTCCCAACCAACCTAAGTTCCACCACCCCAAAATGTCCAACAACACTATCAAGAACTCAAGTTCTTAGTAGTGCAATTGGCTAAGACTCAGTCGAACATGTTGGCTCAATTCCAAAAAAATGACCAAAGCCATGGTTCCGCAATCAAAATGCTAGAGCAACAAATGGCTCAACTAGCCACTTCTAGCTCTCAAAGGAGACCGAGTCAATTACCACCTCAAGGTGAGCAACCACATGATACTCTCAATGCAATCACCTTGAGAAGTGGTACAAAGTATGATGAGCCACCCATGCCCAAAGACGATGAGGTGGTGCTTGTTGAGTTGGAGGTTTCCCCTAGCGGTAAGAAGGATGAGGTTATGCCCGAGAAGGTGGATGATCCTATTGTGGTTGAGCAAGTCAAAGATGTGGAGGATGCTCCTCCTAAGAAGGTTGTTGAGACAAAGGAGCCGGAAAAAGTCAAAGTGCCTTTCCCTCATAGATTGGCAAAGCATCACAAGAACACCCAATTCGGTAAATTTATGGAAGTTGTGAAGAACCTCCAGGTAACCGTTCCTTTTACCAAATTAATCACTCAAATTCCATCTTACACTAAGTTCATGAAAGATATTTTAACTAAGAAGAGGACTTTTGATAATGTTGAAACTATAGCCTTCACCGCCGAGTGTAGTGCTTTTTTGCAAAACAAGTCCCCTCCTAAGTTAAAAGATCCCGGTAGTTTTTCTATTCCATGCACAATTGGTACCTATCAAATTGATAAAGCTTTATGTGATTTAGGTGCTAGTGTAAGTGTCATTCCTTACTCTATTTGTGCTAAGCTTAATATGGGAGTCTTGAAATGTACTAGTGTCACATTGCAAATGGCAGATCGTTCTATAAAACGCCCCTTGGGAGTTTTGGAGGATGTTCCCATCAAAGTTGGTAAATTTTTTATTCCGGTTGATTTTATTGTTGTTGACATGCCCGAGGATGCCCAAATTCCAATTATTTTGGGAAGACCCTTTTTACATACCGCGGGTGCGATAATGGATGTCAAGAATGGTAAAATCACATTGGAAGTGGGTGACGATAAGGTCACATTTAACTTGAATAGTGCCATGAAGAGTCCCATGTTTGAAGAGTCTTGCTTTTCTATTGATGTTTTGGACATTGTCATAGATGACTCTATCTCTCGGTCTTTAGCTAAAGACCCTTTGTAGGCGCCCTTGGTATTAGAATCATTTGCAGGTGATGACGAGATTGGGCATGAGTTGGATGGAAAAGAGCTATCAATGGAGGGAAGCTCACACTTTGTCAATGATGGGACAATTTTGGAGGGGGAAGAGTTTCAAATCGGTGGTAAGGTCTACCATGAGGATGCGATCGTTGCGATAATCGAGGGAGTTAGCATGGAAGCTTGAACTGACAAGAACTTCATACGTCGTGCGGGACGTTAAACCAACGCTTCTTGGGAGGCAACCCAAGCTTTTATTTGCTTTCATTTTATTTTCTTTGTTTTTCTTATTTTTCGTAATTTATCGTTTTTCGACTTAACTAGACTTGACGATGTTTCTTTTTGGTGATTTTTAGGTGAAAATGAAGACAAGAAGAGTTGATAAGGAAAATCACGCATCCCTAAGCACGGAAACCCGTTCGGGGAAACGTGTATTATATATCAGGAAACAATCAGAAACTTACAGAGGGCAAACCCCGATCGGGGTTCCCAATTTCTATGCGTCTGTTTGTTAATCTGTTTTGTACCGAAATCGAAATAACAGAATTCCTCTTATACGAAAACCGACAGTACACTCTATATTTCTTCTTCATTTTTCTTCATTTAAATCTCAAGGAAACATCATATCCTTCATCACTTTGGAGGATTCCCCCATATATTATACTAGCTTGGGGGAGGCTAGCTAGTTTAGTAACTTATTTTTGCTTTGCACTTTAGTTGTATTTTTCCCACTCCTCATTAAATATTAACCTCTTGTCTTCCCTGTTTTGTGCTTTGAACCGTTTTTACGGTTAGCTTGGGTGTTTTTACATGTTGGCACATTGAGGACAATGTTGTGTTTAGCTTGGGGGGGGGGGGGGATTGCATTTGCATTTTAGTTAGTAGTTGCATTTAGTTGCATTTTTGCTTCATATGCTTGCCTACTTTGGTCATGGTTTACATAGTTGTACCCATTTGTATATCCCAATTTTAGCTTAATAGCTAATGATTCTCTATTATTTGACGGGATAATTGCCTTCATGGGGATGTCTTGACATAGTAGGTGGAAGATTGAAATTGAACCTAATAAGCTTGATCTTGACTTTTGGCAAGCCACAAATTGGTAAGGTAGAGCCTCCTTAGACCGATACATCCATATTTGGTCTCTCTTAGGTTAGTGTAGGTCTCCTTATGGTTTGTGCTACATCAAATACGCACAAGTATGGTTTTAATTTCATTTCTTTATAAGCATGCATCCATTTGTTAGCATTTTGGAGCCATTCACATGATAAATTTGCCTTTTTGAACCCATTCACAAAATCTACCTTAGCTACGTATAAAAATTGCCTACCTTGTTGAGCTAGTAGCCTTGATTAATTTGTGTTTGGGTGCTCATTTAGGATTTGTTGTATATTGAAATATCATGATGAGCTTGGTCTTAATGCTTTGAGATGAAAAATAAAAAGAAAAATGATGAAAAAGAAAAAGAAAAAGAGAAAAAGGAAAAAGAAAGAAAAAGCATGAAATGAAAAGAAAAGAAGCATATTTTTGTAGGAAAGAAAAAAGAAAAGAGAAGAAGAAAACGATTTAAGAAGCTCTCATGTTTTATTCATATATTTTGGAGAGTCTTCTTGAGAATTGTATTGGAAATTTTGGGATAGTTTTGGGATTGAGCATCCTTACATATGGTTGTTGCTAGCTTGACTTAGCTCCACATACCATAAATCATTTGTTCCCCTTCTTTACCCCATTTCTTATTAACCTTCTTCTTACCTATGGCTTCCTTTTCATGCTTGCATTTGAATGTTTTTGGCTTATAGTTTTGAAATTTTTACCATATTAGATTGCGGGCACACTCTCATGAGTCGAGGATAGGTGAGTGCTACTTACAAAAATCCTTTCACAATAAAATGAGTTTGAGAGTATCGTAAGAGTTCATAAGTCAAAAGATCATACAAGAGCCAAAAAGTTCAATTGAAGTCTTTCATGCTACATCACCATATAAATCTCATCCATGTTTTTGCATTATCCTTATGCCCACGTTGTTTTGGGATTTGAGTCATTATGCTTGATAGTTTAAAATTGGATATTGCAATTGTGGGGACTTTATTGTTTTCCTCTCGAGTCTTAGTCTTATGTGCTTGCTTGAGGACAAGCAAGGGTTTAGCTTGGGGGAGTATGATATGTCTTGTTTTTATATGATTTTACTCCCTAATTTAGCTCGATTTTACATGATTACTATACTTTCTTTAATATTTTTATGAGCTAATTACGTGTTCGAGGTGCATTGCTCGTTTTTGAAATGTTTTGTTGGAATCTAAGTATTTAGAGGCTTTTTCCTAACACATTTAGCAAGCACGAAAGTCCAACAAGCTAATGGAAACAAGAATGGATCATGAAAGGAGAATGGACCATGTAAGGTGTTTAAAGGCATAGCTTAGGATTCCTTAAGCATTAAATGGAGAATTTATGCTAATGTACCCGGATATTGGAGGTCCCGATCGGGGCCTGGGAACCCCGATCGGGGTTTGGCTTATGTGAATTCTACCGTTTCAAGTCCCTCTCCCTATATAAAGGAGAGAGACTTCGACACTTAGGGATATCTTTTCATACATCTTTTCATATATCTTTTTATCATCTTTTTCACTTATCTTTTATCATATCTTTCATAGCTTTAGCACATATATTTTTCTTAGTTTCATAATTAGTTAAACATTTAGTTATTACTTTGTCAAACACTTGGTTACATTTCAAAGTTGTAATTTAATCTTTCCATTCAAGCATTTGAGTTAGTTGTTTTTCATTTCCGAGTTATATTTCTCTATTATTGCGGTAATCCTAATTTTAGTTTTATGTTAGTATTTACTTCCGTCATTTACCTTACAAATCATTTAGTTAATCGTAACATTTAGTTAATCATAGTTTCATTGTTATCTACATTAGTTTTCATTTACTTAGTGTAGTACATTTTATTAACAAGTTGTTTTCCTTCATAATTTCATATTCATCATGCTTATTATATCAAATAGTATTAGTCTAATTATCAATATGAGTGAGTAGCTTCATTTGTCTAGGGATTAAGGAAGCCATGCATAATTAATAAGTTGTAAATGTTAAAATAAGGATGAACTAATATTGATAAATTGTTTCTATGATATGCTTGCACTGTTTTGTTAATCTTTGTTATTTGGCCAATTGCATCGATTAAATTTGTTAATTCATTCTATAAGTCGAGAGGCACGGAATTGGATTAGACTAAGCATGTGTAGTAGGACGACTCTAGTCATAACGAAAGTTCTCTAGGACTCGACCTAAGGTTGACACTAATATCGAGAGATGGGTGTCTTTAGCCTAAACAATTAACAATATTAAGAATTCCTATGTTTAACATGAGCATTTACGTATTTGCATGAGTGACCCGACTCCCCTAGACTCTTTTAATATTATTTGATTTGCATCATAGTTAGCTAAACATCAAACCAAACCAAACTGTTAAACCGACTTGATAGTAGTCCATTCATAGCATTTCATAACCAAATTCCCGTCTCCTTGTGTTCAACCCCTTGTACTACATTTATTTGTGTCTAGGGAAATTTATTTTGGCATAGGTGTGCGATATATCCTATCAGTTATCCTAGCCCAGGTTCCTCTGCCGACGGTTGCTCGGGCTTTTAATATGCTAACACTACAAAATGGAAAAATGGTACAAAAAGTAATAAAAAATGTACGTATACCATAAAATTGGATACTAATTAAAAAAAGGTTACAATATATGACAAAATAGGTAAAATTGATATGAAAAGATGTATCAAACAAAATGGTACGAAAATTATATCAAGGGCATGATAAAATAATCTCTCAATAATAACTTAGTGAGATACCTAGTGAGATACTGTATCTCGAAAGTTTCTTTATGAACTATCCATGTTTTGAAGAAGGAATATATTTTTTTATTGATTAAAAAATGTCTAGGGTAAGTTGAGAAATTTAAAAAATGTCAAAGACACGTAGTATTTTGTTGACAATTTATAAACAAAAATCCCCAAATATTTTCAATCGATTTGAGTTCGGGTTTATTTGTCCATTACTTTAATCACTGGAAATTAGCTATATAGGCGAATGAAATTTAGTTTATGGAGAGCCCGAAATAAACAATTGAGTCAAAATAAATCGTGAAAAAAAAAAGATGTACACATGAAGATGTGTATAGACTATAAAAGTCTAAATTCTAAATGAAATAATAAAGGCAAAAAAAGTGGGGTCCACCAGTTTTTTTTTATTTCCCATATATTTTTTTAAGATAAGAAAAACTTGTTGTGATGACGTGGGTTAATGTGTAGGCTTGAAATGTTTGTGTTTTAATATATACTAGTTTTAGCCCATGCAAAATTGCACGGTTCGCTATTTTAAGAATGTTTTAAAATATATTCAATTAAATAGATATGTTATTTATAATAACATTAACAACTATTTAAATTTAATGCTAAATAATACTACGGAAAGCCATTTAAGAAATTGAATTTATAAATAGTAGAAAAAATGTAATAACATAGAAACATTCGAAATTTATTTGTAAGTTACATTAACCGTAAAATAATAAATAACTCTTGATTTGCCTCTTAAAGTTCTTCATGTTTAAAAGCTGATGTTGGAATTAAAATAGATATTTACGTGAGAAGAGTATTGTCCCTAAATGTAGTTATCGTCATCGCAAAACAAAAAGAGACAGAGAATCAGTTAACGAATAAGAGTTAACTATTAAAGTTATGTAAGAGATATAAATTATTTATTAATAGATACATAAAATATTGAAGAAATAAGATTCGAGTTGAATAAAAGAATCAACCATTTCTAATACCAAAGAGCAGAGAACAGGAAAATATTTTTATAGTGCAAATAATATGTAAAGGCGTGCATTTCTAATAAATAATTTTGATATAGTATTTCTCGTTACACAACCCAGCTACATTCCAACCTATTTACAATGCCCCAAACAATTGCTGGTATAAATGAAATATTTCGGTCCAACCAAACATTGAAAATAGAAGTCTAATTTCAACTTTCGGACATACTCTTTATTTATTCGTTTCAAAATCATAATTTTAACTTCAACAAAAAAAAACTGCCTTTAGTTGGACTAAAATAAAGTGCAGTATTTTCGATAATTCTTAACTTTACCTATGTTAGTCGTTACATATGCAGTGTTATATAATAAAAAGTCTACATTTCTTGTAGTTTTATTTAAAAGAGGTGTGATTAGATTTATTTTACGAACCCATTTTGTTTACTATTTATGTGTAATGGTCTTCATAATTTTTATTTAGTTATACTTCTGAAAAAAATTCTACACCAATCTAAAGTAATATTCCTTATTTAACAAAAAAAAATAACTAATGTAATATTGTTTGTTCAAAATTTACGTGTAAAATTCATAGTCTAATATCTATTCCTATTGGTCTCTGTGTTTGAAACTGGTTACGATCTGGAGCATAACATATGGATGCATTTAATTTTAAATAATTATTAAATAATAAAAAATTTAAATTATGAGATTTCACTAAACCTATTAAATTATGCTAGTCAAATTGTAATTGGAGATAAATTAATTGAGCAATGAATTAAACGACTTTTCATTCCATAAATTAATTCATTTTTATTGGTAACTGCATTTAACTAACATAAGTAATTGGAAGATGTCACATACAAAAACTCCAGAATCAATCGCATCGCCTAGAAATTTACTCAAGTCAACTACAACAATTATTTTATAAATCTATATTATATATTTTTGTATAATAATAAAAAATGAACATATGTATATGAAATGTAAATTTAAACACTGACAAAAATTGCCATTTGGGTTTAGAGTTTTAATGTGGTGAAATAAATGATTTTTCTTTTCTTAAAAGGGCCCACCACAAATGCAAAATATCATATTTTTTTTGATGATGTGGGTTAAGGAGATTGCTTTAAATGTTTTTGTTTTAATAGAAGTAAGATGGGATGTTCGGTATTAACCCCTCTCATATTTCTCTCGTTGCAACTGTCGTACTAATTTGAGAGTTTTTATGTCTTCTCTACCCTTTTGTGTTAGTTTATTTTTGGATTTGATACTTTTAAATAATAATAACTATCAAGAAATGAAATTTTATTCTGTATTCACGATGTTTGAATTTCTTGTCGTACCCACTTCTTGTTGATCCTTTTTGTTTTTTATTTTAAAGTTTCTCTCTTTTCCAGATGGCACACAACAAGTATCCGTTGAAGCCCTACGGTTCTTATTGCAGCAAGATTTTTAAAAAGTCAGATATAACAATTAAACATGCTAAGGTTTTAAGTCTTTTCCCGATTTGTTACAGTTGGTTTAGTCTTAATAGAGAAAATGCATAATAACCATTAGCAAACGTGTCAAAGTTTCAAAAGGATAGAGGTATTCAAAGACAGAATAAAAACCAAACGATATTAGGTTAAAAAATAACCGAAAGTCCTAACCACTAGACTGTCAACGTCAATCCTAATCATTCACTTCTTTTTCTTGTCCTTGCCAGAACCACCATTCTCTGTAATCACTACTACAAATGCGCACTTGGGCCCTTTCGTGGCCTAAGTGTCCGTGGCTAACAGATAGCCACGTGAAAAACAATAACGTGGCAAAAATTTTAATTTTTAGCCACTAATTCTCCCGTGGCCAAGTGTTTATTTCCAAGGCGAAATTTTCCCGTGGCTAACAAGATATACCTAAAATAAATAAATAAATCGTAAAATTTTATTTTTCATTCACAACATATATTATCACATATAGAATCCTGCAATAAAGAAAGAAAAGATGGAGAATAAGCCTTACATGTGTTTTTGTTCTAATTTCTTCTCATCTCCCGATGAGCATTAAACCATACTTTTATAAATCAATCCACTGGAAATAGTTTTTCTCCTTACATGTGTTTTTGTTCTAATTTCTTCTCATCTCCTGATGCTGCTATTGCACATGCTAAGAAGGTTTCTAAGAGAAATGCTAAGAACAATGCCTTGAATGTGAAGATCTTCGAATGTTTTTGTCCCAAGAAGTTTGCCTCTGCTGATGATGCTATATTACACGACAAGGTAATTTCTTATGTTATATTACCTGTTATATTACCTGTTATCCGCTGTCAAAAATTGCATTAGTTCAATATAGGATAAATGAGGTCATAGTTTAGATTATTCTGGGTTAAACAAAAGTTTGGAATAATATGAGAATATGAGACATAGTTTGGATTATTCACATAAAATAACCCTTTTTTATATATATTGATTCCCCTTGCCGATTATATGTGATTTTATTTTCTTGTTTTGGCTAGACGGTGCATCGCGATTGGCAGTACTCTGTTTGCTCGAAGCCTGGATGTGTCAAGACTGTGGAGTTCGTCTTGGATGTAGCATACATGGACATGTTTGCGTCAAGGCTGCAGCTGTATCTGAGGAGTCTGAAGTTTCTGCAGAGTCTTAGAGTCTTGGTGTGATGCTTAATTGGCTCTTTTTTTGTTCATATTTCAAGACAATTTATTTAGCCGTAAAAAAAGTCACCCTTTTTTATGGATCCTATCGTACAACAAGGATTAAGATTTAGAAGGAAGTCTTACTGGTCTAAATGTGTTTCTCTTCTAGCTTCTTTTATGTTTCGTGCTACTGCTTGTGCCATTGCTACTTGGAAGTTGGAATATGGCATATGACATGCAAAAGTGCGAGTATTTGCTCTTTGCTGTAGCTGTAAAGTGTTGTTTATTCTGTTGCATGTTGATTACGGATAGTGTTTATCTTGAGGCTTCGTTCCATGGCTGTTTTTTTTTGTGTATTTAATTCATGGATGGATGGAGCATGATTTCCATAGTCGATTTTACCAAAGTCAAACTTAATGTCCCATCAAATAGAGCGCCTGATATGGCATTTTGTATGGAGGTTTGTAAATTTCCATACAAAATGTTTAAACTAAGAGATAGATTTGGTGACCAGAATATGTTAGATGTGGCATTAGACTAAGAAAATGCTATTACCAATAGATTGTTAACACTTTTCAAAATTCCCCTCATGTAATTTGACAAGTGTAAACTATTTATTGGGAATTTGGAATTGTGTTTTTGGTTACATGGGGTTTTATTACTTGTTAATGTCAACTAGTAGTCATTCATTAACATTAATCCACTCACAAAGTATGCAAATTAAACCATCTACAGAATATATGAGATTGCTACACAAGGTTTCACACAAATTAAACTATCTATGTAAATCTAGCACGAGTAGAATGAGTAAACAAGAACGTGATCAACTTTTAATGTTGGTTTTATTAATCTACAAGCGTTAGTAGTAATTCAGAGACACAATAAAGTACCTCATCCACTTCACTTATTGTCAAGTGTCACAAACCCCTAAAATTAACCCCCAAATCAACCTGATCACCCCTCCTCGCAGGCGACTACTCCGACTACCTCTATCGGTCGCCGACGAGGCTTCCCTGGTCCATTCCAATCTTTAACCCTTTCTTCTCTAACTCGTTTCAATCAATTGCGAGTTTTTCGTTGGCTTCGATTGTTATCGGTTTCCTTATTTTTGGTCCAGGTTTGATTACTCTTGCTATATGCTTTCGATTTGGTTTAATCGTTCGTTTATCGCTAGTGTTGATTATTCCTTGGCTGTTTGTTAGTCGTCTGTCCAGTAAGTTTAGTTTCATATTAGTGTTGGTTTTTTTAATTGAATAACTTCCAGTAGCCGAGTTTCTGATTTGTGTTGAAGGGGTCTTGCTCCGTTATGTTATCACTTATCAGTGTTGCCTTTGCTGATTTGGTCTTGTTAGTTGGTTTTTGGTTTTCTCTATCGGTATTGTTCATATGTCGTCTTCTTCTGGGTTTCACAAATTTCTTGAAGCTTTTGCTAGTGCTCATGTTAACGATGGTTTTATGGAGGGTGATGGGGAGAGGATGATAGGCCGTTTTATGGATCTTCGGGGCTCACCTTTGACCGAGGTGAAGGAGCTTAAAGACAAAGGGAATGGTCTCTTTAGACAAAATTATTTTGATAGGGCTGCAGCTTTTTATGATGAAGCTTGCAAACTTCTAGGTTTGAGTATTGGTGTTATTGGGGGTGATGATGTTCAATCTATCTCTGATCTTGCTGTTTCCCTAAACTCTAATCTTGCTGCATGTGCCCTTAAACTTGAGGAATATCAAGCTGCATTGGACTTGTGCTCCATGATTCTGGAAGCATTCCCCCGGAATGTTAAGGCTCTTTTTCGAAGCGCGATTGCATTAACTAAGTTGAAAAGGTTTTCGGAAGCTGAATTGAATTTGTGTGAGGCTTTGGTGGTTGAACCTAGGAACAAGGATGTCTTAAGGGAACTTGCTGTGGTAAAAGGCCACCTTCTAATGAAGGAGAATGGTAAAAGAGTTTTGGAGAGTGATCATGTGGTTGACATGGATAGGAACAACAAGAAGCATATTCAAGTCTTGGAATCTCATATGAACTCAAATGATTTGGAGACTGTGAGCATTGAGGTGACAAATGATCATAGTACCCATGAGGCGGAGTCTGATAACCGAAAAAGGGATAGTGAGAGGATAAATATGGAGGTGGCAGATGATCCTAGTGCTGGTGTCACGGAGTTGGGCCCCAGTCTAAAGGAGGAGAAGGTCTCTATTAAATCAACTCTTGAGTTCTCCAAAAAGGGTGAAGGAAACTCCCTTTTAAGAATATCTGGACATGCTTATCAAAAGCTCCTCAAAAATAAAGAGTTGAGCTTTTGTCATAAAAGGAATTTGTAAGTCATGACAATTCGGATCCTAAATGTTGAGACTACAATGAAGAGAGACACTACAAGAGAAATTTGTAAGAAAAAGAAGAGGAGAAGGAGATGTCCAAGAAGGAGGAATTCTAAAAATATGGTAGTCATGAAAGAAAGAATGCCTCCGTTCGACATGATCAATATTGAACCTGTTCTTTCTTGCACAAGTTCAAGTGCGTCCACCTTAGGCGACAACTTCACCTCTCCGTATACTCAAATCATCCAAGCTCCCTTCAAGGTTATTGCTCCCTTCAAGGTTCTTTTCTATCTATATCTATACTTCTATACTCTTTAAAAAAACCCAAACCCCCTTACTATTGTAGCTGTAACAGTAACAGTAACAGTAACTTTAACTTTTACCCTCTCTGACCATTCTGCCCTTTTCTATTTCCCTCTTCCCACTTATTATCATATGTCACTCACTGCCTTGTGCATCTCTTCTCTCATTCACCAATATACTACGATTTTTTCCTACACTCTATCTCCTCTTTTGTTTCCATCTCTATCTCAGCCAAGACGGCTTTCGATGTCGCCATTTTCGCATCTTGGTCTCCGCAGGTGGTTACTTCAATTATCCAGTTTTGCATCTTTCTCTTTCTGCCTCTTATTATCATATGTTTGCATGTTGTTGGAGTCATAGTCTCACTTTGTTAGAACCACACTTGGTTGATGATGCCAAGTTTCATTGTCATTTAATGGTTTGCTTCTTAGTTATGATTTATAGCATTTGAAGCTCTTAACTATTTCTCAAGGATGGTGCAAGGATGATCAAAGATGAAGAAAGTCGTAGCCTAAGTCGAATGTTGTAAACGAAGTAGTGTAACATTCTTAGTTTGTCAAGTGACTGCAAAACCATGCAACAGTGCACGTCACTGTGGCACTGTGTTTCTGATACAACGAAAGGAGAAAGAATGGGTTTATTTGTCAAAATACTCAACTATCTCTTTCTAAATGATTTCTGATTTTCAAAGAAACAAATTACAAGTTTGAAAGAGAAAAGTTTGTTTAATTGAGAAGCTAAGTACACTTGGTTAATAACCAAGTTCACTTGGTTATTAACCAATGGTTACAAGTAATTTATAGTTCCCATAACAATTATGGAAACACACTTCTTCTTTTCTGAAAAATGGGCAGCTCTCTTGAGCCTCACAAATCTGATTGTACTAATGAGATTTTGAAATGATTCTTCATCATATTATCTATTGAATAAAAAAAGAGAAGATGGTGTGTTGGGTTCCTTCTTCACATGCACACATCTTCTTCTATAAATAGCCTCCTCATTTCTCATTCAACACTAAGACTTTTAAGAGCATTTATTGAGAAACTTTGCAAATCATTTCTGAGTTTAAATCTTTGTTTTCAAGTGTTTGCAAAATGGTTTTAAGTTTAAAGTCTTCAATCATTTTTCAAAAGAGCTGTAATTCTCCATGTATCAGTTCGCTGCACTGTGACATCTAAGTTTGTTTCATGATCTCGTGTTTAAGTCTTAATTGTGATCTTCATGTTCATTAAGTGAACGATTGAGATTCAAGGCTCTGTAAACCTGTGAGATAGAACACAAAAACTCTTGAAGCGGAGTAGCTCTAAGTTTGAGTGCAACCGGGGTTGGTTGGCGAGTTATTTTCATTGTAAGGGGTTTAGTAAGTTTGAGTAAATTTCTAAACAAGCAATAAAATAACAATGGACGTAGGCTTCGGTGTAGAAGCTGAACCAATTTAAAAACATCGTCTTGTTTGTTCATTTACTTTCACATTCCACTGCTTATTATTTACTTACTACTCATCTCGTTATTATGCATGCGCCACAGTCTTCCATACTGTGACGTACTGTATATCTCGCTGCCTTGTTTGTGTCACAGTCCTTCATACTGTGACTTAGACCTGCTGTACTTCTTGTGAACTTAAATTCAATTAAGTTTCTCAAGTATCGTACTTAATTGTTCTTACTTGTGTTACTAAATAACCAAGTTAAGTAGAAATTTTTAAAAGTACACCTAATTCACCCCCTCCCCCTCTTAGGTGTAAATCGTTCTTAACTCTTCAATTGGTATCAGAGCCTCGTGCTCTTGATATTGGTTAATACCAACGAGTTGATCCTTTAGTTATGGACGATTCAAAACACACTAAGTATCCCATCTTCAAGGGAGAAAACTATGCTTGGTGAAAACACCGCATGGAGCACTATGTCAAAAGTGCGGACTATGAATGTTGGTTGATAATTCAAAAAGGTCCCCTCGAAATCATGGTCACTAATACCGATGGTACTAGTACCCCAAAAAGCAAGGACAAATATGTCGAGGCTGACTATAGAAAGGTCGAGAAAAACTCGAAAGCCATGTCCATCCTTCAATATGGCATTGGTGAACAAGAGATTAACCGGATCTCTGGATGTACTACGACCAAAGAGATTTGGGACACCCTAAGCCTTGCTTATGAGGGAACGTCACAAGTTAAAAAGTATCGTGTTGACCTTCTCATTCAACAATATGAGATGTTCAACATGACAAGAGATGAGTCAATTAATAGTTTGTCTTCACGTTTTTCTAGTATTATCAATGACCTCAAAAGTTTAGGAAGAAACTTTAAATCCGAGGACTTAGTTCGTAAACTTCTTCGTAGCTTAAATGAAAAATGGCAACCGAAGGTTACGGCTATTGAGGAAGCTAAAGACTTGTCTATTCTCATCCTTAATGAACTAATGGGCTCACTTATGGCTCATGAGCTATCCCTCATGAAGCGTTTTAGTGAAAGCTCTAAAGGGAAAGGGCTCGCTCATAATGCTCTCTCAAGTGATCAGGAGGATGGAAATGACGAGTTTGCAATGTTCACTAAAAACATTGTTGGAATGATTAATGGTCGTAATTTTAAGAGGTTTAACAATAATACTAGCAAGAGACATTTTCCAAAGAAAAAGTCAAATTCCACTCTTGGTTGCTTTAAATGTGGTGACAAGGGTCACCAAATCAAAGAATGCCCAAAGTGGGATGACATCAAGTCTAAAGAAAAACGTGACTTTGCCAAAAGTCAATGCAACAGCAAAGTTATGTCGGCTACTGATTCCGAGGAGGACGATGTCCTTGAGGAAGAATTAGATGCCAAGTTGTGTCTTTCCTCTCATCTCAATAAAGATGTTCCAAAGTCATCAAAGAAAGAATCATTCAAATGTCTTATGGCTCACTCGGTTGATTACGATTCAGATTCCGACAATGAGGTAAATGATCTCAAGAAAAAGGTTCGATCTTTCTCTAAAGACAAAGTTTGTCTTCTTTTAGACCAATTTTTTGATAAGTGTCGTGTCCAAAACAATAAGCTAGATGCTATGCAAATTGAAATAGAGGACATAGCCGAGGAAAATATCAATTTAAAAAGGTGTCTAAATGAAGTTAAACAAATTGGTTCATCATCTTGTCTCGCGAAAGAAATCAAAAAGCTTAAAAAACAAAATCTGATCTTGAGTAAAAAAGCTGAACTGCTACATGTCACAGATACAGCCACTGTGACATCTAAGTCTAACAAGGAAATCGAGTCCCTCACTAAACATGTATCCTCTTTAACCATGGAACGAGACCAACTTCTAATTGATCTAACAACATGTGAAAGTCGAAAAGAAGATCTTGTGCAAATTTCTAAAATGTTAAATGATGAGTCAAGTCATGTGAAAAGTGCTTTAGAACATGCACAAAAATCAAACGATGACCTTCTTGTTCAAATTGAAATCTTACAAAAAGAATTACCCGAGGCTAAATTGTTTTATCAAAAGTGGGAAGGAAGCCATAATGTTTTAGAATTCCTTTTAAAACAATCACAAGAATACGAAAAGCTTGAGAAGAATGTTGGACTTGGTTTCAAGCGCAACAGTAACACTCACTGTTGCATTCGAAACCGAGACCCAAGCAAGACTGATTTTCAAAAAAGAAAATATGCTGGCCTTCCTGAATATATTATTTGTAACTATTGTGGCAAGACTGGTCATGTGTTTAATGGTTATGAAAAGAGAGTCCTTGACCTTGAAAAGAGCACTAAAGTGACTAAACAAATTTGGATTAAGAAAGACTTAGTAAAGCAAACAAGTCTCAAGAAGGGACCCAAATTTATTTGGGTTCCTAAACTAAATGTTTGATCTTTTATAGGCATTAGTGAGGGGCAGCAACAATTGGTACTTAGACAGTGGATGCTCTCATCACATGACGAGAAATGAAACCCAATTCCTCTCGCTAGAAGCCTACCATGGTGGCATGGTGACTTTCGGTGACAACAAAAGAGGTAAAATCATTGGTATTGGAAAAGTTGGTAAGTCAAAGTCACTATGTGTCGACAAAGTGTTGCTTGTCAAAGGTTTGAAACACAATCTCTTAAGCATCTCACAATTATGTGATCGTGGTAATATTGTTGAATTTCATGCTAGTGAATGTAGAATTATTGATGGAATAACTAGAGAACTCGTTCTTGAAGGAAAACGTGTTAAAGATGTTTACATGACTAATCTATGTTCATCGTCCGGTCAAACCCTATCATGCATGAGTGTCCAAAAGAATGACCCTTAGCTTTGGCATAAACGATTAGGCCATGTTAATGCTAGAACACTAAACACTCTCAAGAAAGTTGATCTAGTAGATGCCATTCCTAACATAAAATTTGATTTTAAATCACTATGTGATGATTGTGTTAAGGGGAAACAAGTTAAATGCTCCTTTAAATCCAAAAATTTTGTTAGCACTTCTCGTCCTCTTGAGCTTATTCACATTGATTTATGTGGACCCATGCGCATTGTAAGTAGAGGTGGAAGTCGCTATATTTGTGTCATTGTGGATGATTTTTCAAGATATGTTTGGCTACTTTTCTTAAGTTCTAAAGATCAAGCATTTGATGAATTTTTAATTTGGGTGAAAAAGGTCCAAAATAAATTTGGTTTGAAACTTGTCTCCTTGAGATCCGACCATGGAACCGAATTTGAAAATTCATCATTTGAGGATTATTGTGATGAGCATGGTGTTAGTCATAACTTTTCGGCCAGAAGAACTCCCCAACAAAACGGGGTTGTGGAACGAATGAACCGAACTCTTGAAAATATGGCTAGGACCATGCTTATTAGTTCTAAAGTGCCAAGGAACTTTTGGGCCGAAGCCGTTAACACTTCTTGTTACATCTACAATCGAGTCATGATAAGAAAAATCATTAACAAAACCCCTTATGAGTTATTACGAGGTAGAAAACCTAACATCTCACATTTAAAATGCTTTGGTAGTAAATGCTTCATTCACAACAATGGTAAAGATAACCTTGGCAAATTTGATGCTCGTAGTGATGAAGGAGTTTTTGTTGGCTACTCGGACCATAGTAAAGCTTATAAAGTTTACAATAAGAGAACTATGAAAATGGAAGAAAGCGTTCATGTAATATTTGACGAATCTAGTCTCTTTGTCTCAAATGAACAGGTTGAGAAGAAGAGGAGGATGATGATTTCGAAATTGGGATGATACGTCATAATATGGATCAAGTAGTTGATGAGGTTGTGCAACAATCGGAGCCACTGTTGCATGATGGAGCTGGCCAAAATTCAGGGGGAACTAATCTTCACTCATCTCAAAATGATGCTAGCTCATCCAGGGGGAATGAGGATGCAAATGAGCAGCCCACTCAAACAGAAAGTGAGCCACATTCACCCTCACAAAATAACCCTGATGCAACAGTGACACCCACTGTGACACCAGAACCAAACGAAGCCTCAAACACTCTTGTCCTAAAAAAATGAAAACACCAAAATTCCCACCCTCTCTCAAATCTAACAAGTGATCTAAACTCTGGAATGAAAACTAGATCCTCACTCCAAAACTTTTGTGCCTTCAATGCATTCCTCTCTCAAATTGAACCAGCCAATGTCACAGTAGCTCTTACTGATACATACTGGGTGACAGCTATGCAAGAGGAATTAAATCAATTCGAAAGAAACAAGGTATGGCACCTTGTCCCTAGGCCCTCTCATCGTACTGTAATTGGTACGAGATGGGTCTTTCGCAATAAGCTTGATGATTCCGGAGAAATCGTAAGGAATAAAGCTAGACTAGTGGTGCAAGGTTTTAACCAACAAGAAGGAATTGATTATGATGAAACCTATGCACCGGTAGCTAGGCTTGAAACCATACGAATGCTTATAGCTTTTGCATCTCATGTTGTCATAAAACTTTTTCAAATGGATGTAAAAACCGCTTTCCTAAATGGTTATCTTGAGGATGAAGTTTTTGTCGAGCAACCACCGGATTTTTTAGACAATGAATCTCCTAACCACGTTTTCAAACTTGACAAAGCACTTTATGGTTTAAAACAGGTTCCTAGAGCTTGGTATGATAGGCTTTCAAAGTTTCTATTAGAAAATGGTTTTTTACGTGGTTCGGTTGATAAAACATTGTTTATTAAGTCACAGTGTGATGAACTGTTGCTTGTTCAAGTATATGTCGATGCCATTATTTTTGGTGCAACAAATGACGTTCTTTATAAATACTTTTCGGATCTAATGAAATCTGAGTTTGAAATGAGCATGATGGGAGAGCTTGGATTTTTCCTTGGTCTTCAAATCAAGCACAGTGAAAAGGGAATAATGATCCATCAACAAAAGTATTTGAAAGAAATGCTAAGTAAGTTTGGGTTGACTAATGCTAAACCTTATGCTACACCTATGGTTTCTAACATCAAACTCGACAAAGACGAAAATGGTAAGAGTGTTAGTGAAACCGTGTATCGAGGTATGATTGGTTCATTACTTTATTTAACCGCTAGTCGACCCGACATACAATTTAGTGTATGCTTATGTTCCCGCTTCCAATCAAGTCCTAAGGAATCACATTTCAAAGTTGGTTGGAACACAAAACCTATGTCTTTGGTATCCATCTTATTATGATCTTGATCTTGTAGGTTTTTCCGATGCGGATTACGCGGGTAGTGTTGTGGATAGGAAGAGCACTTCGGGTATTGCCACTTTCTTGGGTCCTTGCCTCGTCTCATAGGCCTCCAAGAAGCAAAATATCGTTGCTCTATCCACGGCTGAAAGTGAATACATCAGTGCAGCGCTCTGTTCACGCAAATTCTTTGGGTACGACAACAATTGCATGACTATGGTATTATTTTCGACACAACTCCTATCTTTTGTGATAATACTAGTGCAATTAACATCTCAAAGAATCCCATACAACATTCACGAACTAAACATATTGAGATAAGACATCATTTCTTGCGTGATCAAGTTGAGAAAGGAAACATTTGCCTTAGCTTTTGTAGAACCGAAAATAAAAGTGCGGACATTTTTACAAAACCGTTAGAAAGAGAACAATTCGTAAAACTTCGGTTGGAAATTGGTTTATTGGATTGCATGTGATTCTAGTTATTTTATTTTCCTAAATGATTGACTAGAGTTGAGAACATTCATATGATTATTTTAGTTGTAGATTAGTTTACTACATGCAAAAATATGGTCCAAAAATATGAATAAGTATGTTTGCACTTACGTTGATTTTGCATTAAGCCACTCAACACACTCATATCACATCACTCTTATCACTTATCACAAGATTAATCCTCTCAAACCGCTGCCACATCCAAAAATTGGGAGATGCATTTGTTCAAATACCAAATTCTCAAAATCCAATGTAGCATGTCCTTCCACATCTGCCACAGTCATGACCACTGTATCACAAACTGAAAATGAAAAGAAAGTGGGTTTGTGAGAAAAAAAAAATGAAGTGGAGGTTGAGACTTTAAAAGAAAGTGGAGTATTAAAAAAATTATATATATATATATATATGAAGTGCAGGTTGAGACTTTAAAAAGAAAGTGGGGTAATAAAAAAAAATGATTGAGGACGGGTTCTAAGGTAGTCATGGATTCGATTGAGGGAAATAATTCAAATATTGGGGTTGTGCATGATGAATAAATCCATGAAGACAATGTTAATCCTAAAAAGAGGTTCTAGCTCAAAAATTGACATGTGTACTTATAACCGAGCTAATTCAGCTATATGTCACGGTACAACTGACTGTTGCATATGGTATCCTTTCAGCTAGTTTGAACCCCAAAACCCTTCATAGCCTCTATATTCCTTACCTTAATCCATGTTGGCTTGATGTTTCTGAAACTCTTATGCAAACCATACTTATTTTTGTCCTTGGAATATATACTTTGTTTGTTGTTAAACTATGTCAACTATGTGCATCAATTGTGTTTGTTCTTCTTTTGATGATGTCAAGAGGGGGAAGTATTATAACTGTGTAAGTGTGTGATCCTTTAACTCTTAGGCTAACGTTCACCGTAACATGTTTTGCTTCATGATTAGATGTTCTAATTAGGCTAATGTAGATTGACCCTTTCATATCATGATCATGTTTTATTATGTCTTATGTTATATGCTTAAAAACCGACTAATCATGGGCTAAGGGGGAACTTCACACATTATTAAAACTTGCCATCATCAAAGTGGGAATTTGTTAGAACCACACTTGGTTGATGATGCCAAGTTTCATTGTCATTTAATGGTTTGCTTCTTAGTTATGATTTATAGCATTTGAAGCTCTCAATTATATCTCAAGGATGGTGCAAGGATGATCAAAGATGAAGAAAGTCGTAGCCTAAGTCGAATGTTGTAAACGAAGTAGTGTAACATTCTTAGTTTGTCAAGTGACTGCAAAACCATGCAACAGTGCACGTCACTGTGGCACTGTGTTTCTGATACAACGAAAGGAGAAATTTTTGAATGGGTTTATTTGTCAAAATACTCAACTATCTCTTTCTAAATGATTTCTGGTTTTCAAAGAAACAAATTACAAGTTTGAAAGAGAAAAGTTTGTTTAATTGAGAAGCTAAGTACACTTGGTTAATAACCAAGTTCACTTGGTTATTAACCAATGGTCACTTGGTTATTAACCAATGGTTACAAGTAATTTATGGTTCCCATAACAATTATGGAAACACACTTTTTCTTTTCTGAAAAAGGGACAGCTCTCTTGAGCCTCACAAATCTGATTGTACTAATGAGATTTTGAAATGATTCTTCATCATATTATCTATTGAATAAAAAAAGAGAAGATGGTGTGTTGGGTTCCTTCTTCACACACATCTTCTTCTATAAATAGCCTCCTAATTTTTCATTCAACACTAAGACTTTTAAGAGCATTTATTGAGAAACTTTGCAAATCATTTCTGAGTTTAAATCTTTGTTTTCAAGTGTTTGCAAAATTGTTTTAAGTTTAAAGTCTTCAATCATTTTTCAAAAGAGCTGTAATTCTCCATGTATCAGTTCGCTGCACTGTGACATCTAAGTTTGTTTCATGATCTCGTGTTTAAGTCTTAATTGTGATCTTCATGTTCATTAAGTGAACGATTGAGATTCAAGGCTCAGTAAACCTGTGAGATAGAACACAAAAACTCTTGAAGCGGAGTAGCTTTAAGTTTGAGTGCAACCGGGGTTGGTTGGCGAGTTATTTTCATTGTAAGGGGTTTAGTAAGTTTGAGTAAATTTCTAAACAAGCAATAAAATAACATTGGACGTAGGCTTCGGAATAGAAGCTGAACCAATTTAAAAACATCGTCTTGTTTGTTCATTTACATTCACATTCCGCTGCTTATTATTTACTTAATACTCATCTCGTTATTATGTATGCGCCACAGTCTTCCATACTGTGACGTACTGCATATCTCGCCGCCTTGTCTGTGTCACAGTCCCTCATACTGTGACTTAGACCTGCTGTACTTCTTGTGAACTTAAATTCAATTAAGTTTCTCAAGTCTCGTACTTAATTGTTCTTACTTGTGTTATCAAATAACCAAGTTAAGTAGAAATTTTTAAAAGTACACCTAATTCACCCCCTCCCCCTCTTAGGTGTAAATCGTTCTTAACTCAATTGCTTCAATTTCAATTGAAGGTTAGATGTTAACTATTAAGATTGATCATTGATTATGAACCGAAGAAATCAGGGATTATATTTTTGGTTTTAATCTGATTGAATTGTAATAATTTTTTAGGGAAAATCGATGAATCATCATTGCCATCTCGATGCCTTGCCGTGCTCTCATTCTTCAGTTGCCAACTTTATCGTTTCTTTGATTTTTAGTGGGTGCTTTTGTTACAAAGGGTCAGATCGCAGGATGTCTCATTTGATACTTCAAATTGAATTTGACATTCTCGAATTTGAAAGTACTAGAGACCGAAAGAGTAAACATGACGTCTCTTATAAAGGATCATGATTCTACATTTTAGACATGAACAATGTTGTCTTGGTTCACAAAGTTCATTCTTCTTATCTAAATGTATGCAAATTCTTAATTTTGTTGTTTTTGGTTTGGCTGGATGATTGCATGTACATAAAGTGACACAAATTCTCATTTAAGACAGGTATTATCCGTCTTAAGCTTAAGATTTGGATTTGGGCCAATTTCTTCAATCAAATTGAGCCAGTTGCCTCTAAAGTGGCTTATCATGGCTGTGTACCAATAGATTAGGCTGCCATGCCAATTTCTCCTGCATTACTGCTTGTATAAAACGTATTTGTTACCTCGTAGTGAATAATTAGCTCGCAATGAATTATGATCTTTTGCATATTTGTGCACCTGTCCATATTTCATGCCTTGTATAAAACATGCCATGTTTCCGTTTAGCATGTTTGCTGTTTTTGTGAATTATTTTCCGCATCGTAAGCGAAAACCATGTCTTTGTGGTTGTGTGGACTAGATGTTATTGAATGCTGTATTGATTTTCAAAGGATGAATTCTTAACATCTCTACAACATGAAGTTACTTTAGTCTTTACAGAGGTATTAACTGCTTAAGAATAGCAGATATATAGCCGTTTCTCTTCGTAGGGTTTTATTTCCTAAGCATGAACTTAATTTAAAGTAGTTTAGGAGAAAAAAATTTAGATACACTGTTATAGTTATTTGATATGTTGTTAAACTGACATCTCTACTATTCTTTACATGTACAACTTTAACGACCCTCAAGCCTGTGATGTTTGTAATCATCTCTCATTGTTTCTGTGTAGCAAATCATGATAAGCTTCTTCCAGGTTTGATTTTGATCAATTACTAAGTAGTGTATTTCACGCTTGCACTCTCATTACTCTCTAACTGTGTGTTTGTCGTGCAGGATGAAGCAACACATTTTGCTCAATTCACTATTGTAGTCGTGAATAAAGACCCCAAAGAATTAGAAATATTATGGTAAGTGGGCATAATAAGTTGGTACAAGTCCTTCACTTTGCATAATAAAGCCTTCTGTTATTAGAGGGGTTGCATAAACAATATATATATATATATATATATAGGCGGGATCTCGTGAGTTGGGTTCTTATGGTGAGTTGGTACTCACAAATCTCAGCCACTAGATTAGAGGAAACCAACGGCTGAGATCAAACTAATAACAATAAAACAACACGCAAACTCTTCTTTAATGACTAATCCTCATCATTTTATTCTAACTTCCCATCTTTGGTATCTTCCTTCAATCATAAACTATAGTTTAATTATTTTGAATATCATCATCATCCTCATGTTCGTCCACAATCTCAGCTTTTTTCTGCGATAACAGGGGTTCTGAACCATCTAGTAAAGTCACTACTTTCCCTTTCTTCTTCTTTTTCATTTCGCAATTTATTGCTTCAACTTTTGTATTCAAACTATCTACAGACATACTTTATAGGAATATAGATAGATACAAATATTTTATGCTATTTTTAGTTAATTAATTTTCAGAAATTAATTTGACATAGAATCACAATTTTTTACTACATCAATCGATTGAACTAATTAATTTGAATCAATTGAATAGAAGTTGAATTTCTAGTTCCAATTTTTTCACTTTGAGTCGAAGGTATGGCCGGATAATGTTCGGAAGAGAATCAACTTGTAAAAACTCGGCAATGTAAAGATTTTAATGGAGATAGGAGAGCTCGAATTTCGTATCCGCATCTAGGAATCGTCTGGTATCACGGTGGTCCTGCTCGATTGATACTGATGGCGTCGAGTAAAGTGGTGGCTGGAGCTGCTGATGTTGTTGGGAGGTCCTGAACTTTTGGGCAGCCGGAGTTGCTGCGATCTAGTGGACAATGGAGCATATGGTGGACTTTGAGTTTCGTCAATTCGCGGACATGTATTCATGGTAGTGAGCACCATGTAGGCAATTTGCATTTTCCTTTTGCAGGATCTCTATACTTTTAGTACTAGTATGTGGGCTAGGTGTTGAAAATTATGGAGCTTTATTTCTTTGTTGAAGATTAAAAGACAAAGTAAAGATAAAGAAGTATATAGATGCTTTCAAGTTTCAATTGGAGACGAGTAGTTGATAACATTCATATGAGCTCATGGTGACTATATTTTAATTGCACAATGTTACTTTTACCCAAAATGCTTATTGTTACTACTTATTTGTGTTAGTTCATTGTTCACTACTACAAAAACAGGAAATGACAACGGTTAAAAACCGTTGTAATATTAAAAAGCGGACGTTGTTAAAGCCTCCGTTGTTAAAGGTTTTAACAACGGTTCCGATTTAATGAAAATACCGTTGTGAATAGTTTTAACAACGGTAAGAAGTCGTTGTTATTACTAGATAACTGTTGTTAAAACGTGTGAATAATTATGGTGGGAAAGATACGAGAACGGTTCTATTAAATTAAACCGTTGTTAAAGGTATGATTAGTTTTGGTGGGAAATATTATAACAACGCTATTTTTTTTAAACCCGTTGTGAATATAGTTAATTACAACGGAGTATAATAAATAAGCCGTTGTGGAAAGTTTTAATAACAACCGGTATTCTAGAATAAACCGTTGTTAAAGGTATGATAAGTTTTGGTGGGAAATATGTTACAACGCTTTTAATGAATTTTAAAAAACCGTTGTTATTATTTGTATTATTGTTTTTGAAAAAATTGTAATTTGTTCCCCTGCCACCACTGAAAATCCTGCATAAATCAGCAGCAGTAGCAGCAGCACGCATCATAAACCAATTTCAGAATCAGCAAAATGATATATCTATATATATATCAGAGCAATTCATGTACAGGGCAATTCATGTACATGGCAATTCATGTACAGCAGCAGCAAAATGATATATACAACCAAAATGATCTCTTTCAGAGCAATTCATACTTACAACTTGCTCTAATTAATGACTTCTACAAATTAAAGTTCCCTATCTGCGTCCAAAATAATCTAAGTTTCATTTATTCTTTGTTTGTTCAAGGACGTATTTGCCCAACAAGTCCCTTACCTCGTCTATATTGTGCTTAGTGTACTCAGGGACATGTGGCGTGTTGATTGAATACTGCGGATAAAACAAATAAAAGACATCGATCAGTAGGGTATCAACAGTATAGGCATATCATACATAATTAGCAACATCGATCATATATATATAGCAGAAAAGATATCAGCTCTAATGAAAAAAAGTAAATAATAGCTACATTAAACTACTAACTCTTTCTGGAATGCTGGTATATCTTCGCCTAATAATCTCCAACATGAAACGACAAACGTAGTATCCACATTGGATGCTATCCGGCTGTTTAGGGACCTATTATTACATAATAAACGAAGAGCCGAGAAGGCAATTACCAATTAGTTTAATGCGTAATTAAAAAAGACAGATGTATATGCGTAATTAGTTTAATGCACTTAATTATTAAGGTATATATTGTATTTGCGCGTACGTACCCATGTTATCGTAATAAAAGTAGGGCCATCATCAGAATATTCTGTCGGTTGATCGCCGGTTGTTGCTCTTTTCTTCTCAAAGGCCCTTTAAAAAAGGAAAGAGGCCGAAAGTCACATAAACTTACTTAATAATAATAAATGAAACTTAATATTATGTGCCAAATCATCATCAGTACGTATTATAAACTTACTTAATAATCAACATCTTAAAGGTCTCGGATGGGTGTCCATGCAAAGAGTCCAACCAAAATACTTTCTTCGTGGTCGGATTGATCGCTGCTAGCACCCAATGTCTCCTAGAGATCGAGAGACACATCATTATTAACAATCACAACATGCATCATAACCAAACATATAAAAATGCAATTGTATTTGGAATCGTAATATTAATTATATATTACCCGGCTTAATTATAAGGGGCAAAAATGAGCTTATTGTTTTTCGCCAATTCCCCAGCAATATAATTTACACGTTCTTCATACGAAAACATCTCGATATGCATAGATAAAACATTTGGGCACATGAATCCGTATTGAGGAAGTGGATTAATATTGGTCTCGGCCGGGATCACAACCGAGTTCAAGTACCTACATGCCGGTTTTAATTCCGATATTATAAACACTATATCTTACTTAGTCAGAATATTAGAATACTGCATGATTTAATTTATTAAGAAACTTACTTCATCCAAACATATAGGTGTTGGACATCAATCTCGTCAAGGCCGGCCCAAACGGCTAGCGTATCCCAATCCAGCATTGCTTGGCGTTCTACCCCTACAATATCATTCTCGAGCGGAATAACTATTAATTGCTCGCTTGCTATGCGTCTCTCAGCCTCCTTATAAAGATCCAGCATCGCCACCGTTCGTACTTTTTCCATGTAAACGTTCCCATGATATTTAGTACGGGATAGACTCCTGACCTCTTTCAGCTTGGGGAAATGATGCGGTGTGCTACCTGTCACAACCTACATGTGGCTAACTAAATTAAGTTGCTCTTTCAATGATGAGGCGATAGTAGAACTTAAAATAGAAAGAGAGTTGATTAAATACCTCATCAAGTTGTTGTTTTGCCGAGGTAGTAGAAAGATTATTGTCTATCGAGTTAGACTTATCCATGTTTTTTGTTACCTACAAAACAAAAATAAAACATATAAATTTCACTATTTATGAAGGTGATGAACAAAGACAAAAGGCGGGTTAAATTAGATGTATTTTTCTAACCCCGTCTACCTTCTGTTGAATTTTACAATCACGAGCCAAGAAAATGTGGCTTTGAGGCCATTGGACAAAACCTTTAACCGCATCTGCCAGTATTACTATGTCGTCGCGGACTGTGACGGGCAGTTTACAGGTTTCATAGCCCTTCACGCCTCCCACTATCCCCACTTTTGCATGCTTCGGCAAGAGTGGTACGCCATGAACCAAGATGGTTTCCGCTGAGTCCTTGGGCTTTGGGCATACGAAAGCCCGAGCAACAATCACATTCTCTTTTAATGAAGGGTCGGCGAGACGAACGAGCCTCCGCTGTTTTGTGGCCTGAAGAATACACATTATTTACTAAATACCAAAATATAATAGATATCATAAATGATCTATATTGAGTATATAATGTAAAGTTAGTTACAAGTATTTATTGTTGGTGGTTAGGCTATTATACTTGAACATGTCCAGACCAGATTTAGCACTGACAGCATATACTAACTTCTTATATTCTACATACCTCCTTATTGTCACCCGTCTTCTCAGCCGGCTCCTCAAGTTGCGTCCCCTTTTCAGAGTTAGTTACCTTATAAAATTAATTAACCAATCAAAGGCATGCAATGGCTGCTGGAAAGAACAAATGCAGAGGTTCAAAATGGTTAAGTCGTATTTACCTTATCGGCTTGAGGTATCAAACCCTCAGCAGCATTAGGTACCTCACCCGTCTCCTCAAGATGCGTCCCCTTTTCCGACTCATTTACCTAATAAAACAAACCAATCAAAGGCATGGCTGCTAGAAAGAACAAATGCAGGAAAAAAAGAAGAAGTCATATTTACCTTACCGGCTTGAGGTATTAAAACCTCGGCAGCAGTCGGTACCTCAACCATCTTCTCAGCCGTCTCCTCATGTATTGGCAAGGTAGTAGTGTCTGCCTCTTGGCAAATCTGTTGCACTACCTCGCCCTTTTTAATGACATCCTCCATCATCTTCAATTCTTCTTCGGAAGGCTTGCCTCCAGAACTCATCTTCAGTATCACGGAGGCCAATAACTGAACCTGCACGCCCAAAATGTAGAATCAGCAATTTGTTAAAACAATAACATGTGAATTTTAAATGACAATAACAAATGGTACCATGTCAGCCTTCCCCTTATTTTTCTTCTTCTTGTTCGAGCTAGTTGTCCCATAATATTTCGTGACTCCGACATGTAATGGGATGCCCCTCAATCGACCTGGATGCTCGGGACGGCCGATCGCTCTAGCAAGAACGTCGTCACGACCATTCAGAGTGAATTTTCCTTCCGCAACCTCCTTCAGAACATTCTCCTATAATATATTAAATAAACTTAATTTTATTTTTGTTACTAAAATAAATAGTTAGTTAGACATACAAGAATTGAACAATAAAGTTATTAAAAACCCGTCTTAATAAAAATAATACTTCCTCCATTCTCCTATAATGTTCCCATTTTATTAAAATATACCTCACATATATTCACAAAATGGGTACATCATATGAGAATGGAGGAAGTACTTACTATGTTGGCCAAGACTTCCTGATCATATTCGTTACATGTTCGGGATCCTTTAGGCGTGTGCCCTTCTTTATAAGTTACGTGCCGATTCAAGTCGGTCACACCCTTTGACATCTACACATTAACTCAAAAATAGTATATGTATACATGTATATTAAGTCCAAGTATGATTAAAAAAATCTAATATATAGATGCTACTTACGAGATTTTCTTCTATCAATCTGTAACCGCCTCGAGAACCATAATATACCCCCCGCTTCTGTGAGATGTTAGCACGATTTCTGGCGCTAACGCTCTTCAAATCATATAAAATCGCAAGTAGATGAGACAATTAGAAAATTATAGAAACAAGTAGAGTTTTAGAAAAATGTAACCTGAAACTTTTAGAAAAATGTAACCTTAAGTAGAGTTTTACAAAAATGTAAACATATGACATGGATACTTAACCTGAAACTTTTCAGTAGCTCGTTTCGCCTTATAATTATCCCATTGTTGCTGAGTGATGTGGGGGTACTTTGTCGGTGGGCTCTTATGCATCTGCCCCGTATCCTTGTCCACATACAAGTGTAATTTGGCAAGGTCACACCTCCACTGCCTTAAGACTGCCGCTGCCTTACGTAATAGATACTTATCATGGCAGTCTGGAATATCGAAAGCTTCCTGCATCATCATCATATATACTAATAAGCGGCTGTCTAATATCATAACTTTACACGAACCTTTATACGGCTTCCTGCCTTATGTAATAGTAACTTATGCAAAATAAAATGGTGTTTAGCTAAAGATATTATCATACCTTTATACGTTTCAAGAGTAAGTTCTGCAATGAAGGATTTATATTCCTGAAATCATCTAAATCTATAGGCACAAAATGTTTGGTTGTAACTCCAATCCAAGTGGCTAAATGGCTAGCATTTGGACCAGTAGGAACACCTTTCACACTCCATTTTATTTCCATCGGCGTTTTTGCCGCTATAGCTGCAAGGGCTGCAGAGCACTTCGAAGCACCCCTCTCACCAGGCTTATCCCCCTTACCATTGTTGTCTACTCTTTTCCGTTTTTCACCCATGATAATCCTAAGACACTAAGACCTTCAAAATAAATGAAATAGTAACAGAACAGAGTCATGCATACAGCGATTCTAAAACCCTAAGACCTTGAAATGAATGAAATAGTAACTGAACAAATAAAGAGTCATGCAGAGATTCTAAAACTCTAAAAACTTAGAAAGGAATGAAACTACATGATCAAGAGAACGATAAATAGAAAATGAAAACAAAAAGATGAACTTCAAACTTAAAACCCTAAAGACGAAACACAAAAATTACCTGATAAAGAAAATGAGAACAGGGTGATGATAAAGAGAACAGGATGATGATCACGAGTACGAGGAGGATGATGATGATACTAAACCAAAAGATTTGTGTTGTAAACGAGGATGATTGTAAACGAGGAGGATGATGATGATAATGTACGTGTGTAAAATTTACTCTATAGGATTGTAAATTATTTTTTATTAAGAGAAACTCAAGGGTTTATTAAGAGAAACTATTGACAACGGTTATCCTACAAACCACCGTTGTTATAGAGTAACAACAACGGTTAAATAACACCCGTTGTAGAAAGTAATAACACTAAGACAACGGTTTATTTATTATAAACCGTTGTTGAAAGTAATAACAACGGTGAATTTCTAAAACACCGTTTTTATAGATTATGTATATTTGTTTTAATTTTTCAGATACGCGCGCGCGGTATTAAAATTTGAGGCACGAAATAAACTCATTAACTTTGCTCTAAATTAATTTATTTAACTTTGCTCTAAATTTAATTTAATTTATTTTACTTTGCTTTAAATTTTATATTATAGGCGTAAGTTACGTTTAATTATTAGCTCGGATCGGGTTTGGCCTGGGAATCAATTCCAATCGGGTTAGATTCGGCGGGTTTGTAATTAATAACTTTATCGATCGGGTTAGTTATTAATTATTTTTAGTTTTTGGTTCAATTACCTCGAATCGGGTCATTTTCTTTTTAATTAAGGAACTGGTTATTATAATTATCATGCATCACTAGTTAACCTGAAACTAATCGATCGGGTGGCAAGGCCAGCAGTTACGGATCGGGCAATCCACTTTCTAGATCAGAGCAAGCGTACGTAATAGCTACGCACTTCAATTCGGGTCGATCGCTTTTGGGCAGGGTCGGGGGCACGTGTCATTATTAATTACCTCGTATATATATATGTACTACTTATTGATGATGATATATATATATATATATATATATAATAATTAAATGATGATGACTTCCGGATCTCTAATTAACGACGATCGTACTACAATTTGCAATAATAACAGATTCATCAATGCACATACATGCAATTCAAGTAAGTATTATATATACACGTACGTCAATGCAATGTTTCCCAAATTAAATAATAATGATATATATATATATATATATATGGCCTGGGGTCGATCGACTTCGTTCATCCAATTCAAGTACGCTAATAAACGGGCCGTTTTTGCATCACAAACCTGAAACTGTCCGACCCAAAATTAATTAGCTCGCTAGTATCGGGTTATTTTATTTAATTCGATAGAAATCATTATTTATTATCCGCGTGATGATTATTAAGTATCATTTTCGGGTCGGATCACTTTTAATTATTAAGTATCATTATTAGTATACGTGTGTTACTTCAAAAAACCCTAACCCTAAACCTAAACCCTAAACCCTAAACCCTAAACCCTAAACCCTAAACCCTAAACCCTAAACCCTAAACCCTTTTTTATATACTTCTATAATACATCAAAATATTGAACATCAATTCAAACACTTTAAACAACATTCTTTCTCATTGATTTCATTAGGAATAACCTAGATTTTATAATAAAGTACATTACATTCATCCGACATCAAATAAATAAAGATGTTAAATAATCCGGAACAATTCCGGTTAAGTGTAAAAAGCTTTTCTCACACTGCCACCAACAATCCGGAACAATATTGATGATACTGATGACTTCCGGATCATTAACCTCGTATTTTGCAATAACAGATTCAATGCCTGCAAGTACACGTCTTGCATGTGGAGATAAGGTAGGACGGGTACAGCTCAACATATCTCTTGCGGCATCCAACCTCCGAGTATAAGGCCGACGTGGGTAGACAGAGGACGATGATGATGACGACGCTTGGTTGACAAGTCGGACTGCTTCACGCCTCTTAATCCAATAATCCCTTCGATGTTCAATGGATCCTTTAATCAATGGGTGATGATCAGCGGGAACTACGGCAAGAGCCTCCTCCTCATCTGCAATCAATTTTGTAAGGGTCGTTTCATCGTTGGGAAGGTTAACTGCTGCCATTGATGATATTAATTTTAGGGTAGTTATGGAATATTTAAAGGAGGGGTTTTGAGGCTGTATTTATAGAGGGGTTATGCTGCCATTGATGATTTCAATGGATGCTTTAATCAATGCTGGTTCTGCTGTTGTTTATTCACGGGTTTGGACTGCAATATCTTTTAATTAAAAATAATAATATTGAGCAATAACAACGGTTATTGGTACAAAAACCCGTTGTTATTACGCAATAACAACGGTTATTGGTACAAAAACCCGTTGTTATTACGCAATAACAACGGTTATTGGTACAAAAACCCGTTGTTATTACTAACCACAACGGTTTTCGTTATCACAACCGTTGTGATAGGGTTACTGCACATTGCAGTAAATGCATTGACTGCACATTGCAGTAAATGCATTGACTGCATATTCACACATTTACTCAATCAATAACGTACTGCATGCATGTGAATGTATAGTCGTTTTGGGAACCAATGCATGCATGTGAATCAATGCCTTCATGTGAACCAATGCATGCATGTGAATAAATAACTCCAATAAATAACTCTCTATAAATACAGCCTCAATACAAGCAGGTTATCAACCACATACAAATTCCCAACTCTAATCAATAACATATTTGCTAAACCATACAAAATTTCCCAGCCTCAATACTAACATCAACCATACAAAATGTCTGGAACTTTTACTAAACCATATGCTTGCATCATGAAAGAAATGCCTTGTCATATTGAGGGTGGCTACGTTGTGTGTAAAAGTTACAAAAAACTCCGTGATACGCTTATTCGAAATGGCTACTTAATAAGGAAGATGTGGCCAAATTATCATCGCGGGCACTTTACAGGGCATCTCGTTTTCGAGTTTGGGATGTCGGATGCTCATCGTGCGTCCGCATTCAAACTGGCAAGAATGTTTGACAAGGCCGGGCATGGGAGACAAGATTTTATTGAGAGCACGGACCACAAGCCTGGGCCATATCTATGGGTGGCTTCCGAACATGAGCGTTACTGTTTCCCAAATGGGGTCGACCTCGTTGAAGTGACCCAGGTAGAGCAGTGGGAAGGGTTGGCTCTGGCCGAGGCTGACCCGATTGATGCATATGCTCTAGCGGTGGCAGCTATCCGGGAGATTTACCCGGACTCAATTTAATTTGTTGTTGTTGTTTGGTTGTAGTTGTTTGGTTGTTTGGTTGTTGTTGTTTTGGCGCCATTTGTGTGTGGCGCCGTTTGAACTTATAATTTAATAATATTAATGTTGATACGTTAATTTGTTTTTTGACTTAAGTTTAGAAGTAATTAAACTTATTCAATATAAAGCTATTCAATCGATAAAGCAAAATTAGAATTGAACGACATTCAGGAAATGACATTCACAAATTTGCTAATAATTGACGTTCAGGAAATAAACGACATTCAGGAAATGACATTCACAAATTCACAAATTCAAGAAATAGTTGATAAAAATAATAGCTGAGTAATAAGGGAGATGATGACAGAAAAATGATCGCTTTGTGATAGAGTTTTTGTGTTGCAGTACTACAGTCGTATTACTAATGTTGTGTGTTTTCTATCTACAAATATTGACAACGGTTATTATAAACAAACCGTTGTGATAGAGCAATGACTACGGTTATAGTAGTCTACCCGTTGTAATTAGTAAAAACTATGACAACGGTTTATGGTTATTAACCGTTGTTATAATCAATAACAACGGGTAGATTTACAACAACCGTTGTTGTTGCTTACCTTTATTTTTTTTTAATTATAATTATAAGAGACAGCAATATCATAAGTACTATACACTGCAATAATAATCAGCAGAAAACAACAAAGACAGCAATATCATAAGCACTATACACTGCAATATCAGCAGAAACCAAAACATGGAGACTGTATAATGAATGACCAAAAGCTAAATAATTTGGGAATTCTTCAACAATGACCAAAGCTAACAAAAACTAAAGACAATACCACCTCAGGATCGGGGACGTTTCTTGCCCGACATAGTTTCTTCGTTAACCCAAATACCTTCACCATGATCATCACGCATATAGATGCTTTCATTGTTATCATGATCAGTGTCAACATTGTCGAAATAAGATACAGTGGAAGAGTGATCCATTCCCTCAAACACGACATCCTGATCATTATCCCCATCATTATCGGGTGCACCCCGTCTACTCCTTATAGATAGTACAACAGACCATTTCTTATCCATAGGATCGGTGACATAGAACACTTGTTTAGCTTGGGATGCCATTATGAAAGGATCATCCTTATTATTGCCAACCTTATCCAAATTGACCAACGTAAATCCCATTTTATCCTTTCGAACACAATTGTTGTTGTTATCAACCCAGTTACATCGAAACAGAGGTATTGTGAAATCAATGTAATCTAATACCAATATTTCTTGAATAACACCATAATAAAGGCATTTTCCCCAAATAGGGTTTTTATCTTTTGAAGTAGCAAAGTGCATTGCCTCAAATTCAGAACTCACACCACTATTTTGCATTGTGCTCAACTCATCTTGCTCGCGGGTGTAAAAAGTATAACCATTAATAGCAAAACCGCTGAAAAAAGTGGCCCTGGCATTTGGACCTAACCCAAGACGTAGTAACCTAGGAGAGATGTCATCACCATACAAATTCTTATACTCCAAGACAACATTCCTAAACCACTCTCCAAATGTCTTCTTATGCTCGTTTGCAATCCACATCTCGCTCTTGTTTGGGTGATCGTATTTGAGCTCATCTTTGTGTTGTTGAATATAAGGTTGCACCTCATCTTCGTTGTTTAGCACATACGTATGTGCTAAATGTAACATGTCACGTGCCACAATTTTTTCAACCCGGCCCCTAATACCTTTTACGGTCATCCAGTCACTATGACGATTCTTTGGAACGCCAATTAACTCCTCAGGGGAGAGATGAGCGTAACAATATGCAAGAGCTTCGTCTAATATAGCACGTTCAGCAATACAACCTTCTGGCCGATACCGATTAGATGTATAGTCCTTGTAGACTTTCATCAATCTTTCGAAAGGATACTGGTATCTCAAGTACACGGGCCCAAGGTACAAAATCTCCCTAACCAAGTGAGTGGTCAGGTGAATCATGATAGTGACGAAAGAGGGTGGAAAATACATTTCAAAATGACAAAGAGAGGTGACAACGAGGTCCTGCAATGAATCCGCAGCATCGGGATCGATGACTTTATCGCATATGGACTGGAAGAAGAGACAGAATCTGGTAATAGCATATCGTACCTTTTCAGGTAAAATGGAGCGAATAGCCACGGATAGTAATTGTTGCATCAAAGTGTGGCAATCATGTTACTTTAACCCGGTGAGTTTTAGATCTTGCATCGACACAAGGCTTTTGATGTTGGACGAATAACCATGTGGCACTTTAATTCCATTCAAGCATGCACAAAACTCTTTTTTCTCATTCCGTGAAAGGGTATAAGCTGCTGGCGGTAAAAATGTACCATTACCTCTCTTCTGTGGTGCCAACTCTAGCCTAATACCCATCATTTGCATATCTTCCCTAGCTGCGGCGTTATCCGTTGTTTTACCGGGAACATTCAGGAGGGTATTGATAATATTATCACATACATTTTTCTCAATGTGCATGAAATCGAGGCAATGCCTGACCTCCAGGTCAGGCCAATATGGAAGGTTATCAAAAAATATGGATCTTTTCTTATACCCACGAGTAGACAATTTAGAGCCGTTCTTCTTCCCATATTTTATCTCAATATGCTTTACTTTCTGATAAACTTCATGCCCACTCAAAATTCTAGGAGGCTGACGATGTTCTTGACGTCCATTAAATGCTTTCTGCTGCTTGCGATAACAATGGTCAGGATCAAAGCCCCTCCTATTTCCCAAATACACATACTTATGAGAACACTTCAAGTATTCAGACTCGATATCCTCCCCACACAATGGACAGGCCTCTTTCCCATGCACCGTATGCCCAGAAAGGTCGCCATAAGCCGGATAGTCGGTTATTGTACACAATAACATCGCTCTCAAATTGAAAGTTTCATTCCTATATGCGTCAAATACTTCTATACCACTATCCCACAAAATTCGCAAATCATCTAAAAGAGGTTCCAAATAGACACCTATATTATTTCCAGGTTGTTTAGGGCCGGAAATTAACAACGACAACATCAAATACTTTCTTTTCATGCACACATATGGAGATAAGTTATATATAGCCAACACTACTGGCCAAGTACTATGTTGGGTACTCATGTTTCCCTGTGGGTTCATTCCATCAGTGGACAGAGCTAGACGTAAGTTTCTATGTTCATTGTCGAACTCGGGATACTTAGCGTCGAACGATTTCCATTGCATACCATCTGCCGGGTGTCTTAGCTTCCCATCATTTATTCTTCCAGTTTCATGCCAAGTTAATATTTTTGAATCATTGTTATTCGCAAACATCCTTATGAATCTTGGTATCACTGGAAAATACCACAACACCTTAGCCGGGATCCCTTTTTTATCCTTATAACGCCACACAAAACAAACCGGACAATTGGTTAAGTTTTGATATAATTTTCGATACAATACGCAGTCATTTGGACATGCATGTATTTTCTCATATTTCATACCCACCCCTCTAGTTAGTTTTTTAGCCTCATATGTCTTAACGGGAAGAACATTACCATCTGGAAGCATGTCGTTTATCAAGGCTAATAAACTAGTGAAACATGTGTCACTAACCCCATGTGCCCCCTTGATATTATACAACTTCACCACAGCCGACATCTTTGTGTACTTACAACCAGGGTATAGAGGCGCTTCAGACTCACACAACTTCTTATACATGTTGTCAAGGTCATCCAAATTAATGTTTTCATCTTCAAAAGCATTTGATTCATCATCCTTTTCTTCATTATCTGTAGACCCAACATTCAACTCGTCTGCTTCAAACTCAACATACTCTGCAAACTCGGGATCATCAGTTATCCTTTCGTATACCTCAAGATCATCTTCTTCAAAATTATTATCTTCCTCTAATGATTCCCCATGAAAAATCCAACGGGTATAGGATCGACTACAACTATACTTTTCTAGGTGAATTTTAACGTCCGGAATAGCCATATACCTAATATTACCACATCTTTCACAAGGGCATGGAATACTAGAAGAACCATTCAAATTGTTCGCAACGACTTCATAAAATTCAGCTAAACCATCCTTATAGTTTGGGTCACTCATATTCGCAGGATTCATCCAAGTTCGAGTCATTTATCTACATTCGTAGTATATATAGTAAGCCAAGTAATTCAGAAAATCCAACTAATTAAAACTAATTCAATAATAAGCCAACTAATTCAGAAAATGCAATGTATAAGGCAACTCATTCACAAATAAACGAAATTCAGGAAATCAATAAAGAAAAATTATTAGAATACCTGATTAATAAGAAATAGCAGACGGAGATGATGACAAAGAGACGATCAGGAAATCAATAAATTATTTTTAGTGTGTGTGTTTTTGTGTTGCAGTACAGTATTATTAGTGTTCTGTGTTTTTTTTCATCTTTATTAAACGTATTGACAACGGTTATTATTCATATTCACCGTTGTTATTAGGTTACCTATTTACAACGGTTAACAAAGTTAAATCCGTTGTTAACTAACAAAGTTAACTAACAACAACGTACAACAAAATCATCTCCGTTGTTATTAATTTAAGCCAAATAATGCGCCAAATTAATAACACATTCTAACAACGGGTTTTTCATACCCGTTGTTATTAATTTTTATTATTTCGCGCTAAATTAATAACAACGGACATATAATAAACTGTTGTTATTAGTAAATTTATTTACAACAGTTATTTTAGTTCACGCCGGTGTTAAAACTAATAACAACGTTTGAAAAACTAACACCGTTGTTATTAGGTTTAATAAAATTCCGCGGAAAAATATTTATCCATTCCACAACGGTTTTTCTTTATTTTCGTGAGTATGCGTTGTTGATGGGGCGTTGTTATTGCCTGTATTTGTAGTAGTGTAACGTGTTCCTACTAAATCGTCAAGCTCCTCTCAATAGGTAATAGTTCTTTGTCGGGATCTTGGACGGTCACCACTACATAAAGATCATAAAAGATGAATGAAATTCATCTTGAGAAAGACGGGAAATTTGAAAAGCGAGAAAGACGATGATTTTAATATCAATACGGATAGAGGAAGGTAAGGGGAGAAGAATAAGACGAACTTACGTGAATTCTATAGAGTAATGAACGAGCTAGGATGAATCAAAGATCGAAAAGCTATGGAGGCAAGGTTTCTTAAGGAAGAAGCAAAATTTGGTTTGTGTTTGATTTTGTGTTGAATGAAATTTAGGTTAAGGAGTAGTGTGAGTTGTGTAGGAGAAAAGTCAACGAAAAGTCAAAGACGGTTCCAAAGTCAAGAAAATTCAAACTCGACTCAAAAGTCAAGAAAAGTCAAAGACGACTTAAAAGTCAAGAAAAGTCAAAGACGACTTAAAAGTCAAGAAAAGTCAAACTCGCCTTAAGACGGGATTCTCATGGAATCTCGCGGAAATTCCAAATACGAACTCGGAAATTCTAAATTCGACTCGAAACATTAAATTCTAAATTAAAACTTAAATTTGCTGAAAAGTATCCGTAAAATATTTCTACTATGGAAGTAATGTTCATCAGCCAAATGAGAGAGGAAAAAGTCAAGATGCACTTTTTGGAAATAAGCATAAAGAATATTCTTAATTAATTCCTAATTTGACTCTTGATATTTTGGTCATGCTTTTCATTACTCTTACCCAAATTCCAAAAAACTAAAAATCAATTTTCCTTATAAATTTTTTAGGGTGCTTTATTCTTTATTTCTTTGATTTATCCTTTAAAATTAGAATTTTGAATGGAGTGAAGTTTACGTGTCTTAAGTGGCTATTGCTTGTTATTCCTCATCTCGTCGATCCATTCATCCACCTTCGTTGTCTCAGTAATCCGGAATCAGGGTGTTCTAATCCCTTTTTTTTTTTTTTTTCATTATATATTTATATTAATTCTGTTGTTGTTTTGTTATTTTTTGTGGTAATTATTGACTTGTTGTTAGCGTTTTTTGTGTTGACGGTAATGTTTTTTTGTTATTGTTGACTTGCAGTTGGCGTTTTTTAGTTTTGAAGTTGACTTTTTTTTTTTGCGGTTTAGCGTTTATCGTCATTGTTTGTGAATTGTGGTTCATAATTTTTTTGTGTGTCATATTCTTATTTTGTTAATTATTGTCTTTGTTTGTGAAGTGTTAATTCAATTATTGAAGATGGTTTATAATGTTGCCTAAAAAATATTTATCTCGATTGAATTTTTTAAAAGGGGCCCATTTTAGCTTTTTGCCTAGGGCCTCAAATTTTTTAGGACCGGCCCTGCTATTAATCAACACTATAACAAAAAAAAACAAGTCTAATTTAATTAGAAAAGAGTAATTTAACTCTTAAATAACAACAACTAACCATAACAACAACTAACAACTAACCCAAAATAAAATATAAAACTCATAAAAATTTGAAACCAAAAATTTTGTACATTCTGGAACATTTCCAGGAACTCTAAAAACCAGAAAAATTTGCCCAAAAATTTTGAATAAATTTTATGAACAACTAACTTAATATTCAATAGTTTTATCAAATAAAAACCATTAAATATAGTAAAATAGTGAAACAAATTATAAAATTTCACCAAGATGATATAAATCATATTGTAAAATGTACCAAAAATTTTCAAGACCAGAAAAGAACGTTTCAATTTTATGAGCATAACAATCTCACTTTATTGACTTTTATCTCATAAAAATCAATAATCATGCAAAACTTAATTAAAAGTCACTAAATTTTACATACAGTATGTACAACATGCATGTGAGATCATATAAAAGTTTCATGGCCAGAATCAACATGCAACTATTTTTAGTTAACTTTTAACATATAACATGCATATTAACATGATTTAAAGGCCATAAATCAAAATAAATAGCAAATCAATCCCTAAAACCACCAAATTTGACCACAACCATTTTGAGGTCAGTAGGTATGCATTCAAATCAAAAATTTCGTGCAAACCATTTTTTTAACACAAATTTTCAATTTTACCCAAGTTATCGTCTAACTCGATTTTAATGCTTAAAATCAACATGCATGTAACAATTGAGCTCTGATGCGACATGAAATTCCTAGACCTCTAATTATAATCTTATAATTAGTTCATTAAATTACATTAACTTAATGATTTAGGATCTAGTTATCATGCATGCAAATATAAAAGCATAAAAGAAAAGATAAGACGAAAATATCCTTACATTGGGAATTTTCGGTTCAATATGGGCACAATAAGAATTCCTTCTTATTGTTCTTGAGCATGAAATTAATGGATGATCCTCCATAAAACAACCTCCAAAGTAGAAGGTCTCCTTCTTGTTGCACCCAAGATTAAACCCAAATAATCTTAACTTATTATTAACTAGATAATAAGTAAGACATTATATTACTAATATTATTGTATTACTACACTAGTAATAAGAAATGAATATTAGTGTTTATGAGAGTTTAGAGAGAAGATGAGGATTTTAGAGAGATATCTAAAGCAAGTGAAAATGAATGAGCAAAAAGAAATGAACAACCAAGTGCACTATATAAGGCCACTTGGCTGGTCATGGCATCACCAAAATGGTGATTATTTTGCTTATTATATTCTCATTCAAATGACTTGAGTGTAGGTAAGAAAATGATAATGATCATGTGTCATAACATGTCATAATCACTTGTTGGAGTGTGGAATTGGTAGAGTAAAATCACTAGTGATTTTGTCTACACAAAACTGGTGCACATGAGTCCACAATGGACCATTTTGATTTTTGATATTTGTCCCACAAATACTTATAATCATATGTTTAATTATCTTGTATAATTAGATGTTAATTTGATCATTTAACAGTTATATGACACAAATTAACAAACAATATGTACTTAACTTTTAAGTGATATTTTACCAATATATCAATATATAATGGATCCCACAATGCCCCGTTAATTTATTTTACAACTCCTTGTAAATATAATTAACTAATTACCTCTACCTCAAAATATATGCATTACCTCAACTAATTTAATGAATCAACGATTAATCACTAAATTAAATCTTATTTAATCGTATTAAAATAAGACGTAAAATTTATTCAGTCAGTTATCGTATAATTGACTAATAAACTTAAGTGGAATGAGTTCCTAACTCAATTTCCAATAAATAACTCTCGTAACTAAACGTACATATCAAATATATGTAATGCTCTAATTAAACTGTATCGTATACAAATAATTAGTATTCTATTTGGGTCTCATCCTATAGGTGTGACCTAAAGGGATCAGTTGATTACCGCCGTCATACGACAATAACGTCAAACTCTAGTCAGCCAAGCGTTACCGATTTACGTTAATCAACTGACGTGAAGTATCAAAATATACTAATCATGCCACGTATATTCCAAATGAGATTTATTATAAATGCACTATTGTGGAGGACACTTACTCCAACAATCTCCCACTTGTCCGATACAAGTTGTGCATGTAGCAACACTATTGTGGAGGACTCCTTCTCCTACAATTTCTCCCACTTGTCTCGACAAGTTGTGTCCTACCGATTCTCTTGTCTATTTTGCGTCACATCCTCCCACTCATTGCAAGGTGTCTTACAGGTCGCACTTGCAATTGAAAATTATAAATAGAGTGGTTTTCTCGATCAAGTAGAGTAACTGTCTGACCGGAAAATCTACCAGAGATCTCTTCCGAGCGTGGCCACGCATTTCCAGTTACTACTCCTCGAGTGGCCCGAAGATGTTAATACCCAACGTGGGTGGACAATTCCTGTTGACCCATCTTACACTGTATGATGCAGATGACCATGACCCAGAAGATGTCCATCGACCTCCTTTCACGGCACGACCTAGGACAAAACCAAAGTCAATCGGAAACTACACCGACTCAGGTAAACGGTCGCCAGTCTAAAGAATCGACTCATAGGAATAAAATAGAAATCCCCACCACGACCAGGCTTCAACAATTTGATAAGGGACTCTATTATGGTCACTGCCCGACAGAGTGTCTCAACAGTCTGTCTATGTAAACGACCAGTCATCTCCATGACCCCATGGTGCTGAACCAACCATCGATCGACTTACAATCTAGTCACTTCGAGACGTCACCTCAAATGAGTGACTAGGACAAAACACTAAGTTCATCCTGTTCACTTGAATTGGGTTCAACCTTTCTTTCAACCAATTCGGGTAAACAAAGTATTAAAATTTAGTCAAACTAAATAAAGAGTTTTTAATGAAACTCTAACAATGAATGCGATTATCAAATATTTGGAAAAATTGATACGCTATCAATAATTTAATATCTCATAATCTCAAGCAATTCAGGTACATATTTCACTCCCATTGAAATGACATGACTATCATGTTCAGCCTGCAAAAGGCATGGCTAATGGATTAGCAATACTTGCATCTTTCCCATCGTTCTGATTGCTATTTCTCTTTGTCTACGTAATCTCATATTACATAAAACTTTCTGAGTACGTGTCTAGGTTTGAATCTAGACTTAGGACTCTTGGCCTAAAGGTAGCACCCACTGTTTTACCAGTATCATGGGATAGGATATACAACTATAGGAACTAATTCTAGTCCCTCCAATACTGTCGAATCCAAGCTACTTTCATATGCATCATCATATGATGCAATGTACTCTATTTCCGTTGTGAAATCCGCAATAATAAACTGGCTGGAACACTTCCAGCGGATACATGGCATTTATATTTGAAAATGCCACTCCTACTTGGTACCTTTCCAATAGTCTTTTCTGCTTGGAACTCTTCCAACAGATAAATCTTCTATAAAACACAGCCAGTTCGTGATTTCAAATCACTTTGATCAGTTTGGAAACTGAAGTCTGTGTAACCCCTTACACACGACTCACTGTAAACTCCAAACATATGGAACATATCTTTAGTCCTTCGCAAGCACTTAAGGATGTTCTTTATGGCTTTCAAGTACCTCTCACTTGTATTTGATTGCAAACGACTTGTCATGCTCAAAGCATGCTAAATGTCGCATTGAGTATACATCACATCGTATATAATTGATCCCGCAGCGGAAGCAAAAGGAATCAATTATCATGTGTTCAACTTCCTTGAACTAGTCAAAAATCTTATCAATATAAGAATTTTGACTCAACGCTAATATCCTTTTAAATTTATCTCCATAAATCCAGATATCTAAGAGATGTATTCTACTTTTCCAAAAATCTTCCATCATCTAAAATGATCAAGATCTCTCCACATATAAGATTGATGAAAACCATATTACTCCCACTAAACTCCATGTATCAACATAATTTCTCGAGATATCGAGAAATATATTATGACATGATTGTCACACTAATTCCAACTCTTTAGTGCTTACTTAAGACATCCTCTTAAGCTTGCAAAATTAACTTAGGATAATTAGGATATACAAACCCACAGGTGGATATAAAATATTCTACCTCTTCTAGAATCGTATTCATGAAGGTGGTTCTTGAGATCCAATTGTTATCATACTATTATGAAATGCTGTAATCGCTAAGTATATTCGAATGGATCGAAGAATTAAGGTTGGTGCAAAACTCTTTGCCTACCAATTTATCTTTGAAAACATTTTAATGTTCATCCATGCAAATTTTGATCTTAAAAATCAATTTACATTGAAGAGGTCGTACTTCTTCAAGTAAAATTTACCAGGTCACATACATGACCATCATGCATGGAGTCCATTACGAATCGCATGACTCTAAGCCATAGCAAGAAGTTGGGACTAGAAACAGTCTTTTATAAGTCACAGATTAGAATTCATCACTTATTAAGGAGTGATAAAATTCCACCTGACCTCTTAGGTTTCGAAGAAACAGCTACTGAACAAGCAATGAGGAAACGTTTTCCGGACCATATGCTCAGTTTGTGGCTCTTGAAACATGTTCTCCCACTCTGTCTTTATCAAGAAATAATCGTATTTTTATTGAAAGACAACATCACGAGTCACAAACGCTTTGTTCTCGTGGTCAATGCAGGACTATTGAGCACTTGTTTCTTTCGGATAACTTACAAATTAGGTACGTTACCCACCCATATCGTATATGGAATGAAATCAGACTGTTTTAAATGTGCTTTAATATGGTGGGAAAAGAAATAGCAAACAAAAATATTAAGATCCCAAGGTTAGTCAAATGGCTCAGTTTGACTTGACAAAGACAAAAACATATTGTATTAGGTTATGTTTCTCTATTCAACAACGCCTTATCTCATAATGTGTGTTAGAGAAGTTAACTCGTGAAACTATTTCACAATACTTTTGGTGAAAATCAAAGTCAATACTTAGATATTTATAGTTACGATTTAGTCGTAAGTCCTTGATCTAATACTCTTAGTGGTTAAATACTTCACATTGAAGCTCTTTGAACTTTTCAAAGATTTCTCTTAGCACCTCATTAAATAGAATCAAACATAATATCTACTTAAATCGTTGGTAAATAAAGTGAAATAGTCATAACCATCTCTGGTTGTGTTTGTTATTGGACCACGCATATTCTTATGTAATAGAGCCAATAACTCACTAGTTCGATTTCCTTTTCAACAAAAAAGTGCACGAATTATCTTGCCTTGAATACAAGATTCGCACACACCATAAGATTCAAAATCAAATGTTTTAGATGTGCTACACAATCCAGAATTAAGATTAGATTTGGGTCACCAATTTTGAGCATTTTTCAATCTATATGACAAGTAATTTCTAATTTAGGTCAAGAATATAGTTACCTTTGATTGGTATGGGATAATCATTGACCAAGTATAGGCATAAATAGATACAACGCTTGTTCCATTTACAAAAGTGAAACACTTGTGTCGCACACAAAAGTGGATACTATATTCTTTATTTAGAGGTCATGTACATAATAACGTTTATTAAAGTATACCTCTAAATCCAAAACTAGATTGATCACATTATAACTTTTATATGTCTCTATAGAAATAAAACTACAATAGTTATATTTCCCTTGTAGGTCGACATTTAATCATGGTTAGTCGTCGCACGAATCATGATTATATGCATTGAATACGTTGATGAAAACCATAACGGGTATCTAATACCCAAAACTTGCATTTTAGCAAAATAAATGTCGATCATATAGATATTATGGGTAAAAATAGTACACCCAATTTCTAACTCTTTAGAAAACTTGGGGCAAATTCTTTTCTTGTGTCCTACACTGTAAGAATAGAATCATCAAAGGTTGTGTTTGACACCTTGCTTGGGTTTTGACTTTACTATTCAAAATAGCCTTGCTTTTTTCCTTTGCCTTGTGCCAACATCGTACCAACCTACTCTTGAACCTCGTCATATTCTTAACAATCAAGAATAAAACATCTTTCCTAGAGCTCCCACTCACTTTCATGAATCTCTACTAAGACAAGTAGATTAGAATTATTATGAAGACTATTCTTCATTTCATTCATGGTTTTACCTTAAAAAAAGGATAAACCTTTCATGAAGTGTCTACGGTATTTGGTTATTCACGATTTAAAATAAATCGATTAACCTAGTCATTCCAACTGATTTGGCCTCTTTTGAGGTAAGCCTCGATAAGGAGCATTATGACGTCATACCAAAAATAATAAATTATTTTCTTTAGAGCAAAAATATTGATGCACCATTGTAATAAAAAGACGTCACTAAAACAAAATCAAAACGTTTTTGACTAAGTGTGACTTATTCATTTACTCTTCATAAGAGATATTTGCAATGGTGAATATGAGGATCAAAAAAAGAAAAATTCATTTTGTCTTTAGACATGGTGGTTTAAACGGAGATCGCAATAAAAATGCTACCGTATAAATTTTATGGAAACTACTTTCCACGATTTGAACGGATTTCGAAGTTCATAGAAGGATAAAATATTTGTCATTTGCGCGTATAAAATAAATCTCAACGAAAAATAAACATTCATTGCTTATATATAATTTACTTGTAAAACAATTTTAAACAAGTCACTCATATAATGACCCCTCACGAAATTATATAAGTGATTCCAAGACCCATCTTTAGACAAAAATAGTCATCGTATGCTACCTATCTAAAAATGGTAAGTCAATACTTGACTAATTCTACCCTTAGAACTCTTGGTTGACGGATTTCAACTAAATCCATCTCCTAGTCCCAAGATAACACTTATCTCGTTGAGTCCAATCCAATTTTAGCTTGTGATCGTATCACCCTACTTACCCGAGGTAAAAAGGGACCCACGAGCGTGGTAGCCCTAATGAACACAGGATTCATAGGTGTTACTAATGGGTAAGACTAATCTCAATTTTTTAAGTCATGTGAGAGGTCTTGTCAATTTAGCTATTAATTTCTATAAGCGAACTAAGTCGGTGAATTTTGAATAACTTTGATTTGACAATCGAGAAATAAAAATGCACGTTGGCGATTTTGGCATGAGGGGAAAACATAAAGCAAGCAAATAATAAATCCTAGTATGGCCATCTAGCTAATCCAATTAACTAGACGATTACAAAATCGGAAACAAACTCCTTGGCCCCTTGCCTCTTCATGGTACATGCTCCAAAAAGGCACCGTCTTTTGGAACACCGACTTCGGGAATCTCCGTCTAATAATTAATTACAAAAGATACAAATAAAATTCCTATTATACATTTGATCTAGAAAATGAAATTAAATTATTACAAACGGTGATACGAGATCGGAAATAAAATTACAACCGAATCGCTATCCCCTTACATTACGGGTAATACCGATTAAAATAATCTAGGCCATGCTAGGTACAACTTGCATTAAAAAATTAAATAAATAACATTCATTCATTAAAAAATAACAACATAAATAAAATGTTGTACAAAATCACGCCAAAATTGCCCTTAACACTTATCATGCTCATTCAAGCTCGATTTTATGGATTTTATCAATTTTTAACCATTAAAAATCAATAATCAACATTTAAATCGTATTTAAGCTCAAACTAAATATCTAAACTGATTTAGACCTCAAAATTAGTCCCACTAACTTTGTTTGTATTTAATTAGTTCGAACTGATCGTATTTGCTAAATATAGAGGTTTAATCATAACATTTATGAAATAAACCCAAAATAAAATATAAAACTCATAAAAATTTGAAACCAAAAATTTGTTACATTCTGAAAAATTTCCAGGAACTCTAAAAACCAGAAAAATTTGCCCAAAAATTTTGAATAAAGTTTACGAACAAACAACTTAATATTCAACGGTTTTATCAAATAAAACAATTAAATATAGTAAAATAGTGAAAAAAATTATAAAATTTCACCAAAATGATAAAAATCATATTATAAAATGTACCAAAAGTTTTTAAGACCAGAAAAGGACGTTTCAATTTTATGATCATAACAATCTCACTTTATTGACTTTTATCTCATAAAAATCAAAAATCATGCAAAACATAATTAAAAGTCACTAAATTTTACATACAGTATGTACAACATGCATGTGAGATCATTTAAAAATTTCATGGCCAGAATCAACATGAAACTATTTTTAGTTAACTTTTAACATAAAACTTGCATATTAACATGATTTAAAGGCCATAAATTAAAATAAATAGCAAATCAATCCCCTAAAACCACCAAATTTGACCACAACCATTTTGAGGTCAGTAGGTATGCATGCAAATCAAAAATTTCATGCAAACCATTTTTTTAACACAATTTTTCAATTTTACCCAAGTTATCGTATAACTCGATTTTAATGCTTAAAATCAACATGCATGTAACAATTGAGCTCTGATACCACATGAAAGTCCTAGACCTCTAATTAGACTCTTCTAATTAGTTCATTAAATTACATTAACTTAATGATTTTGGATCTAGTTATCATGCATGCAAATATAAAAGCATAAAAGAAAAGATAAGACGAAAATATCCTTACATTGGGAATTTTCGGTTCAATATGGGCACAATAAGAACTCCTTCTTATTGTTCTTGAGCATGAAATTAATGGATGATCCTCCATAAAACAACCTCCAAAGTAGAAGGTCTCCTTCTTGTTGCACCCAAGATTAAACCCAAATAATCTTAACTTATTATTAACTAGATAATAAGTAAGACATTATATTACTAATATTATTGTATTACTACACTAGTAATAAGACATGAATATTAGTGTTTATGAGAGTTTAGAGAGAAGATGAGGATTTTAGAGAGATATCTAAAACAAGTGAAATGAATGAGCAAAAAGAAATGAACAACCAAGTGCACTATATAAGGGCACATGGCCGGTCATGGCATCACCAAAATGGTGATTATTTTGCTTATTATATTCTCATGCAAATGACTTGAGTGTAGGTAAGAAAATGATAATGATCATGTGTCATAACATGTCATAATCACTTGGTGGAGTGTGGAATTGGTAGAGTAAAATTACTAGTGATTTTGTCTACACAAAACCGGTGCACATGAGTCCACAATGGACCATTTTTATTTTTGATATTTGTCCCACAAATACTTATAATCATATGTTTAATTATCTTGTATAATTAGATGTTAATTTGATCATTTAACAATTATATGACACAAATTAACAAACAATATGTACTTAACTTTTAAGTGATATTTTACCATTATATCAATATATAATGGATCTCACAATGCCCAGTTAATTTATTTTACAACTCCTTGTAAATATAATTAACTAATTACCTCTACCTCAAAATATATGCATTACCTCAACTAATTTAATGAATCAACGATTAATCACTAAATTAAATCTTATTTAATCGTATTAAAATAAGACGTAAAATTTATTCAGTCAGTTATCGTATAATTGCCTAATAAACTTAAGTGGAATGAGTTCCTAACTCAATTTTCAATAAATAACTCTCCTAACTAAACGTACATATCAAATATATGTAATGCCCTAATTAAACTGTATCGTATACAAATAATTAGTATTCTATTTGGGTCTCATCCTATAGGTATGACCTAAAGGGATCAGTTGATCACCGCCGTCATACGACAATAACGTCAAACTCTAGTCAGCCGAGCGTAATCGATTTTCGTTAATCAACTGACGTGGAGTATCAAAATATACTAATCATGCCACGTATATTCCAAATGAGATTTATTATATAAATGCACTATTGTGGAGGACACTTACTCCAACAAAGAGGAATTGGCATTATGAGAAAGCACCATCAGCGACAGATGATGGAGCGGGTAGAAAGGTGACGGCGACGTGAAACTCCGACGACAGTGGTGAGCAATGAGGAGATGATTCTTCAATTTTTATGGCGTATTGGTGCGATGATTGTCGTGTTTCAAAGAAATAGAAGTAAAAATGACAAGTCTTGACTCTTAACTCTCGAGTATAGTCTTTAGAAATTTCTAAGAGAACGGTCGGTTAGAGAGCCCGTTCTCTTTGTTTTTTAATGACAACGGTTTTAGATATTAACCGGTCTCTTTTATATATTAAGACGGTTGGTCAAACCTAACCGTTCTCTTTGTTAATGTAGGAGCACGGTTCAAATAAAGAACCGTTCTCTATTGAAATCCTATATGCGTGGCCATACGAAAAATAAAAAAGAGACCGGTTCCGCTATTAACCGTTCTTGAAGCGGCGTTCTCGAAGCCTTAAATTGTAGTAGTGATTATTTGATCTTATGGATTAAAATCAACTAATTAATTAATCAAAGTAAGCACAAGTAACGAAATAACGAAAAGTAAAGAGAGTAGAGAGAGGCACACGGATTTTTGAAGTGGTTCAGTTTCACACGTTGAAACCTCCGTCCACTATTCTCGATTAATAATTCTTAGTACCTTTCTACGGATTACAAAAATTATCAACCCACTCGTATAATCAACACTATGATTATAACTCAAGGTG